>JBBPJZ010000726.1:0-14414 GCA_038089015.1 Chalciporus aff. trinitensis | reverse complement strand
ACTTAATATCGATAAACTCGCGATAGTGGCCGAGAAGCGTCAAGTCACTTCTGTCAGTGATCCCTCGCTATTCAAGTGCTTCGGCTGAGATTTCCTTGTTTTTTTTTTTTTGTTGGTGTCGATCGTTTACTACAGATGCCCACCTTTGTGATGTACAAGGACGGCTCGGAAACCGAGCGTGTTGTTGGCGCTAGACCTGACACAAAGAGGAACTTGCAAGTACGTCCGAGAACCGAATGTTGTTGCCGTACAGGATTGACACTGACATCTATCTAGGGCCTGATCGAATCTCACAGTGCTTGACCATGCTTGGAGTCTGTATTACGTTTGTGCATTGTGGATATGAGCGCAATTGAGTGTAGGACCATAATTTTGATTGAAATTTCGACCTGTTGAGTTTAACGAGGTTCTAAGTGTCTGATGCGTATCCCAAAGTTTGAGAAAGTATAGACATCATCCACATGTGAACAACGACAAGGCCGTTATCGTCGACTGTTTCGCTGATTAGTGTGGACCATGCAAGGAGATTGCCCCTGAATTTCAATGTTGAGGGAGTAACTGATATCGATGCTGTTAGCCCAGCCTGACTCGGAGCATCTCAAGACTGTCAATGATCACATCTATCCCTCATCACGATTCAAGCCCTTTGACTGAGACCACTGCCTCTGTTTGTCGGTCACTTCACTGACCTTTTGGGTGTTCAAGGATGGCGTGTTGCTTGCAGGCGAACAAGTGAAGGGCGCTGGACTAGGAAATCCGAGATCCGAGCGACGATCAACACTGACCTTCCTGTCTCATCTGCTTCGTTGTATCTGATTGAAATCTTGAGTGTCAGCCGTCTAGTCTACTTCAAGGAGACTCTGCCGGAGGGGGAAGCAACGTTGATTCAGACCCTAAGGCCTCAAATCTTACTTCACATCGTCGTGCAGGGTTCGCCGGAAAAGTGTTGACTGCAAGATGATACCGAGTGTTATATCATTAAAGTACTGCACATGAACAAGGGGTATCGATGATGTAACCGTGGGATGGATAATACCGTGAAAAGAGAGAACGTGCGTATCGTCAAAGTGTCCATATTCAAACCTATGATTGCAACCATGAGTGGGGGACTTTGCCAAATCAAGCACGAGCACGTACCAAACTGAGTTCCAGAGTCCAGACCCTTCTTGCCCATAGCTTGACTGGCTGCGTAGGCTCACCAGGTTGGGCCAAATCAACCTCCAGCCCGTCCCACCAACATTTACGCTGAGGAAATCGTTCAGGGATACGAGAAAGGAGGTGAAACAGTAAACTTACAGCTGGTTTTCTCCAGAATAGGAGCAGCTTTTGCGCAGTGGCCATTTGATTGTAGTCAATGGTAACAGGGCGCTCGCCGCTTGGACCTGGTTGGTGGTGTACGATTCCCGTTTTGAGTAACACAAGAGCTATCGAAGAGATGCAGCATCGAGATGGTTCCATTGCGCGGAAGCCCCACTCGTCATCACGGTTGAACCCACTGTGCGACTCGTCAGTCGAGTACACTAGTTCAGTTGCGCATCGATATCACCTCATACACAACATGTCAATGAGATGTTGTTCTGCGATGTTGTTCTCCTTGTGAACGTTACGTTGTAGTGCAGTGAAGATATTTCGCTTGTCCATGATATTCTGTCCGCATCGGCGCTTAAGGTCAAGAAGCGCTGGATTGGCAATGCCATTTTCGTCAGTGGCGGCGTTGCTGGTCCGTGGGGGTATCGCGAAATATTCAAGTTCCTCTCTGAGTACGATGATAGCTTGTTTCGTAAGGAGTGGGTTCTGAGAGGCTGAGGGCCCAAAGTCGGATGGAGACCCGTCTAGCAGATGCTGCTGAGCAGCAAACAGGCCGGGAGAAGTAGCTGTTCCATAGAAGGCTTCCGAGGCATTCCGGAAGAAGTCCAGTACATATGCAAAGCACTCTGGATCAAACTGAACAATAAATTTCAGTCAGGATGAGTCACGGACGTGAAGTGCGCAAGCATGAGAGAAAACCCACGTCAACCGCGTACACCTCCTCGTCCTCTTCGTTGTCGCCACCGTCGGTGAAAGCTGCGCTCTGTCGGCTAAGAACAAGACCATTTGGAAAGAGACAAAGAAGGACGGATTCAGGGAGGTTCATGATCGTTTCTCTGTCAACTGAGAAACGTTTGCCGCGCAGGTCGAGCAGCAGCCTCGTGAGCAGCTGTGGCTGCAAGTTGGACTGGATTGGGACCTGCTGCTGCGAGACCTGGGTAATTGGCGAAGAAGACATCGAGACCGACGCCATGGTGGATGGTGAGGAAGATGGAGAGGGATATGGCCGCGAGTAAGGATGTTGGGCTCAGGCTTGTGCTCAGGCTTGTGCTGTAACCAGAGGGTCGCACCGAAGCCTCGAGGCATGCATAGAGCACCCGTGTTTGGCCAAAACAAATAACTCATAAACGTGGTCCTCATACTACACCAACTTGATCTTCTCTTCCCTTTAACCACTGCGAGAAATGTTAGTTGTATCTGCTTCAGGCTCTGAGATCGTCCCTGCCTGCCAGCCCACTGCTACACTTCAAGTTGTGTAGCTGCGCCACGTCATGACAGAACCGGCGGCCGTTCTTCGGGAGCAGGCCTGAACTAGCCCAATCATAGTAAGCCAAGGTGTGTCTATTTGGTTTTTAACACCCCTGCTTTTACATCAAATCGTTGGGCGGAATCTCAGTGGCCTGCCAGGGAGTATTCTCTTATTTGAAAATCCTTTGCGGCTATATATCGCAAAATATCCCGGTGCGCAGAGTGCAAACTAAAATTGTCTGACACAGGGACAGTGTGATTTTCAAAGAGCTCGAAGTTGTCCATTTCTTGACGTTTGGATCATGCGCCCAGTTTGCCGACACGTTGTCGGGCTGCATTTTGCGCTTGGCCCCTTGGTCACAAGCCAATAACCGCCGAGCTGTATTTTACACCAAAGAAAGTTTTGTAGGAGGAAGAAAGACCCGTAAAACTAGTAATGAAGCGTAAGTCGTACTAATCTATAACGATTGCATATCTTGAACCCTCGTGGGTCCTAACCCTGTCTATGAATAGCCACAGCGCCCCAGAAGCCATCCGCCGCAATCCCCATACCCATTAATTCTCCTGATCACATATTCAGGGTCTTATACACAAGCCGCTAGATCACGACGTGAGTTTCTGACCATCCTCGTGACCTCCCAGGAAGTTACTTACTATGAGTTGGGCTTGATCTGCACCCACAAGTTCGCCGATCTGGACCCCTTTCACGTACACTTTGAAGGCGGGTAACTGGTCGTGCGTTGTTAGTACCCCTTTTTCGTGATCCACCCGTTTCATGACGCATATCTTACATTTCGGACCCCCAGTGCCTGGGGAACTTCCCGAACTTCCTCGATATCGAGGCGGTAGAACTGCCCCTGCGGGTTTTGGGCGGCCAGCTGGTCGTATAGATATGTTACTGCTCGACATGTCGCACACCATTCGGCCCAGAATTCAATGATGACGGGTCGTGTACCGGTGATCTGGGCATGTGTGAGTCAATGCTGTCATCGTGTCCCCAGTGACGTCCAACATACCGCGGACTCGAACTCAGCCATGGAAGTGATGTAGACGACTGGCATTTTGACTATGGTGTTGAGAGTTGTGGATGGGAATGCTCGAGAGTGGGCAACTTCGTTGTTGGTCCTTCTCTGTCCAAATCTCTAACTTTTTATACCCAGCTCGCTTGCTCAACATCGTCCGCGCCTCACTAATCTTTACACATCTAGTGATGTGCACTCACTCCACCACATACCGGGTCGGATCCCCGATTCGAACATGTAACATCATCGTTTGAGGACGAGGTGCAGGAGAGTGGACTACAACCAGGCGGAATAGGCGTGCTTTCCATTCCGATGTCTGCGGCACCGGAGCAGTGGATTGTATCCTCCTATCGATCAGTTGGAATGTCTGAGACCTCAAGTCGTTGTTTCAGTGACGCAATATCGGTCATTTCCCGGCAAGCAGACTATCAACTTTCGCCCCTTGCTAGATGGGATCGCCGCGGTTACGCCCAGAAAGGCAAGGCAGATTCCAAAACTGGTGGGACGGGTGGATTCGGTGTCTTAAGGACATCGCTTACATCTCTGAATAATCTTGCAGATAGGACATAACTGGATCTCAGAAAGTGGAATTTCGCATCTGATATTCGATTTTGCGAACCCTACATTTGTCTTATGCTGACATCGGCTGGCGATCGTCTTCCATTTTCCGCTCTCAAGTGTTTCCACGTCGCTCCACGGCATGCAGGATATCGTGCACCAACAACGAGAGTAGCGGGCTCTGTTTGGCGCACCTGTCTGCCACCTTCTCAGAGGAATGCGTCAGTTACCAGTTTGGTAAGCCCATCTTGGTTTGATGGTCCTGACATGCCACATGCGCCACGATGAAAATTATGAACCTTGCCATTTTTTAGGAAGTCGCGTCGACGATGACATCAACCGTGAAGCCAAAATGGGCACCTTACGCCTCGTTTTTTTTGCTACGGGCGAGGTTCATGTGCCTGCTACTCCTTTCGTGTCCATAGCAGTGTCGCGCATATTTCGACTTCTTCCGCTGCGCGCTGCACTGGATGCATGCCCTAGTTATTCTTGTGCGGGTCAGTCTATTCCTAACATTCTCAAAGCCTTGAGTTGTTAACGTTGAAATTCAGTGATTACTATGGAAGAACAACGAAATGATTCCCATCCAGGTTTTGAAAATGGAAAGCTTCGATCTGCGGAGCGATCAAACAGTGCATCAAATTAACGGTGAATCCATAGTCCGCCAAAGACCCACGATCTATCCTCCTCCGTCAGACGTTGAGAACTCAAGAATAATGGTCCCCAACGGTTGATTTTCCGCGCCCACTACCACGGATATTGTCATCCTTGGAAATTCAGCATACGATGGTCCGGTCGTTTTCCGGGTTAGGAGGTGGTTGGTTATCTCTCTCCGCTCAGACGCCTGGTGAGGTTCTCCGTTGCTGTGTTCCGTGCCTTCTGTCGCTAACGTGCTTAGAGTGATAACCTGGGACGCCCTTGATATGTTGTCATCTCGGGCTGGACAACCCGGGGCGCCGTACAGTACAGATAAAGTAGTCAGGACGGGTGCCCATGTCCTTTACCTCCGCTCGTCGGAGATGCCAGTTCTCATGCTTTCTGCACAGGTTCGTCTTATCAGACCAATTATCCACGGAACGTCGCCGTGACACGATGCCATTCTCCGCCCTTAGTCTTCCGACTTCTCCCGTCGACATCCCTAGCATGCAGCCCGAGCTTCTACAACTCAGAACAAACCACAATCACTCCGAAATGAATAATCGGCTCCACGCGATGCATCAATATATTGCCAGTGGTGACGAAATGAAACCAATTAATACACCGACGCAGATGTGCCGATTGAGACTACCCATTCTTATCCAAGATACGGGCGAACGTGCATGACCCTGCATGTCCCACCTTGACGTATATTTCGATATTTCGATCACCCCTGCGTACGTTTACGCGCGGGCTATCGTATGGAGAACTAGAAGTGCCAGGTTTCATCAGAAGATCAAGTCGTTTTGACAGGGATTACCAAAAATGCAAGGAAAAACAGGTGGGCTTTGGACATTGGATGAGTTGTGAAAAGGAGCTGGTGCTGACAACGTGTTGTTTGTTCATCGGCACCCTTGGTCCTCGTTTGTCTTTTTCTCTTTTGAGGTTCCCCCCCCTCGGAGGTGTCATCAAGTCATCGACCTGAGGGCATTGCCTTGGCAATCCCTTTTGGGTAGTTGGGGTGCGCCACACACTCGAGTCCGAGGCTTGATGGATGGTCTACTTATTGGAACCGCCTTTTTTCAGCTGAGTTTCAGCGTTGTAAACTGCTATCCATCAGCACCTGGTCATTCATCCGCGATTAATCCGCCCTGATGACGTGCATCACCGCGCTATGATAACACGGATATGAAGCGTGGAGTTTGTCCCCAGACGAGGAAAAACGACGTTTGCACGCCAGTCACAAAGGGAAAAAGCCGAAGAAGTTGACAGAACCCTTTGAAAGGCTTTATGATCTCATTCATTGATCTTGATGCCACCAGGTTCCGATGCTTTTTGCGGGGACTCTTCGATGTGTGTTCAAAAAAGGGAGGGAATTCGAAGGGGGAGGTGGGGGGAGAAGACAACGTTTGCGGAAGTAGACCGGACGCGTGGCAGACGCGTGCTGTGCCATGGGGGACGCGTGTGTTTTCATCGCTTTCCCAGCTCTTTCCTGTGATGTTAATGACGCACATCTTTTTGTTTGCAATGAAGACGGAGTTTGTCGCATTGGCCCTGAGGGGCGTTTCTTGATTGTAAACTCGAAAGGGACTGGGGAGTGCGGGGTGTAGATGGGTTAGTATGACGTATGACGTCTGTGGCTCTTTCCATGCAAGGTACCCATGGAGATGGTAAGAAGCTTGTGGGGTGTGGTTTGGTTGCTGGTGTCGTCTCTCTCGAACATGCGAAGACCATATGCAGGATGAGACAATATTGCTCGAATTCAATCAAGCTGGTCAGTTCTACCCCCTTTGACATTCCATCCGACATGTCCGAATACATGCGGCTGATGACGCTTTTGTGGGTTGAGATTGGGGAATGCAGGCATCAGACGGTTTGCCTTCAAACTTAACGTCAGGGGTTCAATGGAGTTGAAACATGGTGTTCTCTCCTCTTTGCACAGACTTTGTGGTTGCTGGCTGTAGGTCGGTCGTGTGACTCAAACCGACCGATCTACGCGTGGTCAGAATCATAGGATCTAAGACGACGTCATCCGGAGACACGAATGCATTATCAGAGGTTTCATTCAAAATGCACTTTTCAGATATACCCCGCTGTGCACCGTGGTATGGTACGATACTGCTATGGCTACAGCTTTGCGAGGCGGCCAGTGTTTCATCAGAGCTTACCAACGACTGCCCCTGTCCAATGGGATCTATTTCTGAAGAGGATCGAACGGGCCTAGTCCATTCACATGCGTGCGATTGTGAGAAGGAACCAAAGGAGCCAAACCCCAGAGCCGATGGATCGTGATTGCGCTTTTCTGGGGTAGGAATCCATCAGTGGCGACGTATGGAACAATGTCGTATTTTGTGATACCTCGAGCTCATTCGCTCGCTTCTTCTTACCCCAGGCGCGATGAGATGAGGAGCAGATCACGGATCATGGCTTGGGGAAGGGGAAGCTACGCTATAAATACAACGCCTTTGCAATGTTATTGACAAGGTTTGACTGGCACGGAATGGATTGGTAAATGGGTGGCGTTGAATGCAATGAGCCAGCGGAAACCCTTTCCGGCAGAGTTCTGCTGGTGATGTACAATGAATCTGTAGGAATTCATCTGCGAGATAAATTACGTCCCGTGACCTACTCGAAGATGGGAGTTTGGCTTGGATTTCTCCGAAAGATTGTGGGCGAACCATGTTGGGATGCGTGAGTGAATGCGCCATCCATGTCTTAGCAGTCCTGGTCTGAAGAGTTCTAGTGGCTACTTACAAAGTCACATTCCCAGTGGCGAGCGTGCCTGTGGGGTTAATACTGGGATGGCCTGAGGGAACCTGCGGTGAGTACGGATGGTTACGATTATCCCCTGCCACCAGTCGAGTGCCGCGGGCAGTCTATCAATGAACACAGCCAAAGTCTTGCTACGGTTGTCAGCGACGGGATCGATGCGGCTAATTCCCATCGTCAGTAGTGAACCAATGAGTTAATGACAGCTGTTGAAAGGCAACCGAACGTTCGTGTGCGGCCACTGGTTGACAAGAATGGAAAACTACACGTTGGTTCCGCATGGCCAGCGAATAACACAAACGATTTCTTTTGTTTCGAGCCTGGCATTTCTTGGAGCATTCTAGTGTGATTACAGTCAAGTACAGACGTCAGTAGGACGTCGGATGGTCGCTGTAAAAAAACAAAATGAATTTTTGTTGTTGAAGTTCGGCCGAGAGAGAGGATGACCCGTTTTTGGTTCCCATCCGGGTGATCGTTGGCTTCATCCAACTCACACCCTCTCAACTCGGAGACTCACTAGAGTCTCAGAGTGTCTCACACTTACTCTTCCTTCCCGCTCTTTTCTTTACCATTCAACTACGCTTGTACTTTGGATTAGTTCTCTCACATCCGCACCCTAGTGGGCCACTCTGCCCAGCTCACCCGCCCCAATGAGTTATCCACAACAGCAACACCCGAGGCGGCTAAGTCGTCAAGCACCGCCCTACCCAGACCAACAACCCTATGTACAAGCAAGGTCTCCTCCTCCAGCCTCTCCATCACCCGGCGCAATCTACGGTCAACCTCCCATCGGCCCTCGCTCACCCCAGTCGAGCATCACCTTCCAGAATGTTGAACGTGGCGACAGGCAAGCAGTTCTCGTGGCTCCACGGCAACGGAACATGCTCTCGGCATACCAGAACCAATTCAGCCCCCCACATCCAGACACGGAAGACGTCGAATTTTTAGATGGAGCCAGAGTGGGCAGAAAGAAGAGTCTCGTCAGACCCGATAGGGAAAAGATCGAACCAGGCCATCGCCAATGGCATTACCGGAATCATGTAGAGCAGATGGGAGACGACAGTAGAGTAGGGATACAAGCTTCAGGTGGGTGATATCACCTTGAAAAAATAATTCCGCCCTCTTAATGTGTTGATATCCTCCAGCAACCGGCAACTATCCACAGAAACTACGTCGTGGTAAATCTTTGCTTGCACGAGAACAGGATGTTCCGGAGACGGGTCTGGCGCTCTTCAAACGTGGGGCTACCTTGCGCCGCAAACGTCCACAATCGTCGTTGTCCAACACTCCCTTGACGCCGCCAGATGGATCTTCGCGGAAGTGTCTCGATAGTATTGGACCTGGTCCGAAGGACTGTTGGTTCATTTACTGCTGGCTAATTACGTGCTGGATACCTCCCTTTGTGCTTAGCGCATGTGGTGAGTGATCACACTCGGGTGCCATCCGGCATGATTTGACTTTGCCGCAGGTATGAAAACCCCGGAGCAGCAGCGTGCTTGGAGGGAGAAAATGGGTTTGATCAGCATCATCTTGTCGGAAATGGCCGCCGTCGGTTTCATCACCTTCGGTTTCACGGAGGCAGTCTGCGGGACACCTCCGAATCGATATCACCAGGGTCAAATCACCACCAGCGAAGTCATCATCCATGGTTACAACTACGATTTCTCGAACTTCAAGCATCCCCCCGCTGGAACAGAATTCAACGGTTCCACGAACCCCCTCATCTCGGGTGGCTGGAATCTTGCCTCGAATGACGCGAGCTTCTTGTTCCAGAATGTCAACCAAAATTGTTTGGGTTACATCACCAAGGCGAATGGCTCTCCCATCAATAGCACCGGAGAGACCTTGGATTGGTACTTCCCGTGCAACATCTTCAACCCTCAGAGCATGACGCTGAATACGAGCAATTACGGATCCGTCACCAACTGCCATGTATCTGCCCAAGCTAGGCAGGGATTAGCGGGCATGAAGCCACTAGGACAGGTCTACTACACTTGGGATGACGTTGTTGTTCCTAATCGTAATCTCGCCGTATTCGAATCGTGAGTTCGTTACCTATCTGTTACTGTGAAGAGGCTCACCTTCCCACGTAGCTCTGTCCTCGACCTTAATCTCCTCAACGCGCTCAGCACTTCCTACGTTCAGTATCCTGCAATCTTTGACGAGATGAAAAATCCCAATGGTACCTTCAACGGCAATGACATCTCGATGATGCTCATGCGTTTCGGCGACCATCAACTCGGTAAATGTCTCGAGGACATTGTCACCGTCGGGTTCATCGACACGAACAGCATTGGCTGTGTTGCTTCCGAGGTCGTCCTCTACCTATCCCTAATCTTCATTGTCGGTGTCGTTGCGATTCGTTTCGTGATGGCCGTTATGTTTGCATGGTTCTTCTCTTGGAAGCTTGGGAACTTCCCGAGGGAAACTTACGAGCAACGGATGCAACGTTCGGCGCAGATTGAAGCCTGGACCGATGATATCTACCGCCCTGCTCCCAGCGAGTATCGCCCCAATGTCTCCAAGAACGGTCTGCGCAGTGGCAAGAGCAAGCGTTCGACGTTCTTCCCATCCACTTCTCGCTTCACCCCTGTAGAGAATGCACCCAAGGGCCCCAACCCTCGTCCACCGACCGCGTACGGTCTGCTTGATGTCCCGAACAAGCGTGGCACCTACTCAACGCCCAAACTTCCCGGAAAGGGTTCGCCTCCTGACTCGCCTGCTAACCGGTTCTCGAGGAGCACGGCGTCGTTCGCTGACTCGTCGACGCGTGGATTCTCTACTCGTTCTTCATTCATGGATACCCCATGCCCCTTCCCTCTGCATAATGTCGTTCCTCAACCCCCTCCTGATTACGAACCATTCAACTTCCCTCTTGCCCACACAATTTGCCTCGTCACCGCGTACTCCGAATCCGTTGAAGGCCTCCGTACTACGATCGACTCGCTGGCCACCACCGACTATCCCAATAGCCACAAACTTATCTTGGTCATCGCGGATGGTATGGTCAAGGGTGCAGGAAACACGATGACGACCCCCGACATTTGCTTGAGCATGATGAAGGAATTCGTCATCTCACCGGAAGAGGTTCAACCTCACTCCTACGTCGCCATTGCAGACGGTCATAAACGACACAACATGGCCAAGGTCTACGCGGGTTTCTATGACTATGATGATTCAACCGTGGAACGCTCGAAGCAGCAGCGTGTCCCCATGATCCTTGTTGCCAAAGTCGGAAACCCTCTCGAGGTCAACGACGCTAAGCCAGGAAACCGTGGTAAACGTGACTCTCAGATCGTCCTGATGGCCTTCCTCCAAAAAGTCATGTTCGACGAACGTATGACAACATTCGAGTATGAGTTTTTCAACTCGATATGGAGGGTCACAGGTGTCAGTCCGGATCGCTACGAACTTGTGCTTTGCGTGGATGCAGATACGAAGGTCTTCCCGGACTCCTTGACGCGTATGGTTTCATGCATGGTTGTGGACGTGGATATCATGGGACTTTGTGGTGAAACGAAGATCGCGAACAAGACGGATAACTTCGTCACCATGATTCAAGGCAAGTAGATTTTGGTCTTTTTTTATTGTCATCGCTAACTTGGGTGTCCAGTCTTCGAGTACTACATCTCGCACCATCTGACAAAGGCCTTCGAGGCTATGTTTGGTGGTGTCACTTGTTTGCCCGGTTGCTTCAGTATGTACAGGATCAAAGCTCCCAAGGGAGACACGGGCTACTGGGTCCCCGTCTTGGCTAACCCTGATATCGTGGAACACTATTCGGAAAACGTTGTCGATACCCTTCACAAGAAGAACTTACTCCTCCTTGGTGAGGATCGGTACCTCACTACCCTGCTTCTCAAGACCTTCCCTCGCCGCAAGAACATGTTCTGTCCTCAAGCAGTTTGCAAGACCATCGTCCCCGATACTTTCCGCGTCCTTTTGTCACAGCGTCGTCGTTGGATCAACTCAACTGTCCACAACCTCTTCGAACTCGTTCTTGTCCGTGATCTCTGTGGTACTTTCTGCTTCTCGATGCAGTTCGTCGTTGGAATGGAGTTGATGGGTACCCTCGTCCTGCCCGCTGCCATCAGTTTCACCCTCTACCTTATCATTATCTCTATCATCCCTGGCGGTACCAACACGACTATCCCACTGGTCCTCCTCGGTATCGTCCTTGGTATTCCTGGTCTCCTGATCGTCGTCACGTCGCGCAAGATTGCCTACCTCGGATGGATGATCATTTATCTCATCTCGCTGCCCATCTGGAACGGTCTCCTTCCTGCGTACGCATTCTGGCATTTTGATGACTTCTCCTGGGGTCAAACGCGTAAGATTGCTGGAGACAAAGGTGGTGACCACGGTGATAAAGACGGTGAATTCGACTCTTCGCATATCGTCATGAAGAGATGGGTCGAGTTTGAGAGGGAACGTCGTTGGAAGAGTGGTGTGCAGTCTCGTGACTCCACCGTTGACAAGAGGTGAGATCTCAGGCCCACATCCTTGTTATGAATGGCAATTAACGCTTTTGGGCCTCGTAGCAACCGGTACTCGATGGCTTCGACTTCCGACGTTAACCACCCACCTTCAAACGGACCTGCTGACTCGTCTTCTGAGTCCTCACCCTCGGTGCCGTACGGCGCGCGCCAGCGACACGATAGCAATGGCCCATTGGTTCTCCCTGCCCCATTGTCTGTCAACAGGACACTCAATTCCGCAGCTTCTGGTTCATCTGTTGGTTACGCGCGTTCGAGCGAAGACTTGACCTACACTTCAGACATCGGCTCTGTCTCCAACCAGCGCCTCGTCACGCCTCAGGACCAGTACAACGACGCCTATTCGGAAGCCCCCGTACCTCGCTACCAACAGTTCGATGCCCAGGTCGCCCGTGCAGCTGGAAATAACGGTGGTGTTCTTCGCAACCCTACCATGTCGAGTCAGTATCCGGGCGAGACACATAACCCATTCCGTGGTCCAGAAGCCCACGTTGCCGCCTTCGACGATCAATATGGCGGATATACCACCGAGCCGGATGAGGCGCCTTCTGTACCTTCTCACCGGCAATCCCGCGGGGTAAGCCTAGCGGACAATGGACCTGTACCAGGTCCCGAGGGCGTTCGTAGAGTCGCAAGACCAACGTCGAGGAGACCAACATCTCAAGTTCCCCAGAATCGGTACTCACGAACGTCGGCCGTATACAACCTACCGCCTGGCGCAGCACCTCCACAGCCAGGAGGAGGGCACGGACCCGCGTACTAATCGTATCGCTGGTTATCGTTTATGTTTGGACTCTTTCGCACGAACGATCAGATGGTAAACAGACGTATAACTCTTTCCGGTGCTATTCCTTACACTACTTAGGGGATGCGATTGGCTCTTGCCTAGGACATGATTCCTTTTCCATGTATCATATGATACCTAACGACATTTCATTTCCATCCTCTCCCTCCGGACACTCTTTTTTCTTCCCTTCCCCCACCCCCCCCCTTCCTCTCCCATCCCACTTCCCCCCTCTATCCTATCCTAGTTCCCCCGTTTCGTTTCGGAAGTATCGCAAGACTATTTTTTACGATGCG
Organism: Chalciporus aff. trinitensis; assembly: GCA_038089015.1. Taxonomy (NCBI): domain Eukaryota; kingdom Fungi; phylum Basidiomycota; class Agaricomycetes; order Boletales; family Boletaceae; genus Chalciporus; species Chalciporus aff. trinitensis. The sequence goes on along the minus strand of JBBPJZ010000726.1, from coordinate 1,297 downwards.
CGCTCTGTAGTAATGATCCCTGGACTTGATCTTCATATATAAGCTATTCATCCCCCTCGACGTCGTTTATTTTTTTTTGGCCGAAGTCTTTTCTTGGTTTTACTACTACTCTTTCTTTTTTCGTCGTCATTTCCCTTTTTCCTATTCTCTCTCATTGGTAGAGCTGGGGGACTATTTTTTTTTTCATCGTAGTCGAGTTATGGAGGGTGTGATCCCTCGAAACGTGCAAATAAAATGCCTCGTCACGAATCACGATCATCATTGTCGGTTTCTGGTGCTTAGTATGCAGATTTGACAGGGAGCAATGCTATCATATGATGCGGATGTTATCAAGACAGCTGCTCCTTTCACACCTGGGGATCATTGTCTTGCTCACCGTCGGTGCACTCAGGCTCACAAGCACAATAGAGGGGATAAATATGCTTGTCGACCTTACAATTCCTTGTGTGTAACCAGGGAGAAAAGAAAAACGAGCGAACGAGATCATAAACTGGAAACACAAAACGACGTGTAACGTGAGGAACGAAAGAAGGTCAAATGAAGGAAAGAGAGAGAGAAATGGCAAATTCCAAAAATGATGCAACGCCAGGTCGTGACTCGTGTCAATGCAAAGCAAGTCGATAAAAAAAAGTGTGTAAGAGATTATGCTGGGTCTGAGATTAGAGAAATAGAGAGAAAGGAATGAACCGTGCTTCTACCGAGAGCGCACAAGAAAATGCAAAAGAAAGAAGAAAAAAGAGATGAGGTCCGTTCACAACGACGAATGTGCACAGACGAGAGAAAAAAGGAATCGAAATGATATGATAAAGGTGGGCTATCGTCCGTTCTTCCAGCTTGAAGGTGGTGCCTTCGCGGCTGGGCCTTTACATGGTGTCTTCGTCTGCTGACCAGCCGAACCCGACGGAGGGGTAACTCCCGTGCGAGCGCGAGGCCTTGAACCACCGCCATATGCGCTAGCGGAACTGTTGGGGACACCGCTGGACATGTAACTCGAGCGAGAAGAGGCCCCAAACGAATCACCGTAAGCACTGCGCGATCCCCATCCACCACCACCACCACCACCAAACTCGCTCTGAGAACTGCTGATGCCACCATAGACCGACGCAGTGCCCGGGAACATGACCGAGCTCCTCGACCATTGGTTCGGCGGCATAAGCATACCCATGCTAGGCATGCCCATCATGCCCATCGGCGCCATACCACCACCAACACCACCGTAAACGCTACCACTAGCATAACCATCGCTCCTTTATAACAACCCTCGCCATAACACATGGCTACCAACCAAGATACCCAA
>JBBPJZ010000725.1:0-14421 GCA_038089015.1 Chalciporus aff. trinitensis | reverse complement strand
CGTACAGCGCGGCGTGTAGAATCGCCTACACATGCATCCGCCACCACTGGCATGTCCGACTTGGATTTCCTTCACTCTTAACGGCCACTTCTCCACATTCCCCTTCCCCTTTTCCATCCCCCTTCCCTTCCCCCCACGCCATGGCAGCGGTTCCTATAATCGCGACTCACTTCATAGGTGAGCATGAGCTCTCGATATCGTATCAATGGTCCATTATCTGATATCCTATAGGTGTCATTCTGTGCAGTCTGTATGTCCCATGCCTATTTCCCTCCTCTTTGCCATGTTCTAATGAATGTCCAGGTTCTATGGGTTCACGTTAGCGCAGATGTGGTATTACTTTCACTCGTTTCCGAAGGATGGTTTGCACACCAAGCTACTAGTAAGTCTTGCATTTGTATGACATCCAACCGCTCGCTGATTCCCACTTCCTGTCAGGTTATATTCTTGAGGTATTTCCGTTCACTGAGGTAACGGGGAATGGGCTTATCAGCGTCGACAGCATTCTTGGAACAGCTCAAGTCATCCTCGTCTGCGCGTCAATATACGAGTATACGATAGTTTGGTCAGCAGTTCCGGTCATGTCGTCTTATGTCACGAAGTAAGACTTTTTCTTTCCGTGTACCTGTGGCGCTCAGATTGACGTCGTTAATTGGGACACAGATCGTTTGAGGTACAGTCCTTGACATGAAAACCCCGTGTTCTCAGCTGACGGATAAGTACGTTTTGCATCCACAGGCGTCGATGGGGGTGTCGGTGAGGTTTTTATTGCTATTAATTATAGCTGCTTTCGGCCTGACCTTTCTCCTGCCAGTCTGTTATAGCGTTTATTGTTCAGTTGTGAGTAAGGTTCAGTCCCGTCCTGTTCGTGTTGCATGAACTCCGATGATTCAGGGTATACGCCCACCGAATATGGAGATGTGGGTCGTTCTGCGATTTATTAGGCCCGATTGCTGAATTTGGAATTCTAGTAAGCTTCTGCAACAAACTAATGACGTTTCCAATCGTGAGTCCAAGTCCCCCGTTTGTCATGTCAACTCGTTCACCGACGACCCTGCACGATAGGTCGTTTTGGCATTTATTGCATTAGGTACGCCCACTCGTTAGATCTCACGTCTCGGGCTGCGTCGAACTCAATCTGTTTAGGATGTGGCGCAGGTAAGCGCTGCTTAATGCTGAACACCGTAAAGGGTCTTACTATAGTCGTGTAGCTATGCTGGTAGAAACGTGAGTTACCACCTCCCTTTTACTGTATCGAAACTGGGGTTGACAACGACTGGACCTGTAGCATCCAAATACCGCAATGGCGGAACACCCGTGGTACTAATGTCAGTTTATTCTTACCTTCACTACCCCCGGCCAATTTTATTCCCTGGAATCGTGCACGCTGCGACGGTCATCCCAACCATTCACATCTACTCGATTTTGTAGGTCTCAGCACTAATATTCTCTGTCTCCTCAATTGTGTGCGACCTCCTCATCGCAGGAGCACAAGTATACTTGTTCCACAAATCCAGAACAGGCCTTGGTCGGTAAGTTCCTTCATCAAGGGGAGAGACTTACCAGCTCAGTCATAGCAATAGGCTGGGGGGGCTCATCACGAAGTTGACATTTCTAGTGGTGAATGTCGGTCTACTCACCAGGTAACCGTTTCTCTTATGACCTTGCTGAGACATGCTGACGAAGAAGGATTTACCGCGTCAGTATTGATGTGACCGTTTTTGTTATCCTGGTATGTCATTGCGAGGTTTCGAGATTGTTTTACTGACAGACACCACCGCTCCCAACAGTTTATAGTTTGTCCGTCAAACGGCGGCTTCATCATTCCTTATATTCTAATGAGCTATTGTATGTACATGTCTTTTCTCCTTCTATTCGGGGCTTACTCATAACACCAGTCTACCTGATTTCGTTTCTGAGCGTGTGAGTGCCCGTCCAATACAGTGTGTCTGCCCTTGGCTAATTAATGGTACCTTGCAGGTTAAACTCGCGTGTTCTCCTACGTGAGTTAGTGGAGAATGAGGAGGTAAGTTCTCTTGTCCGTCGTGTATTTCCCCTTTTAAGAGCGACCGCGCAATGTGCAATCGAAACAGTTGCCCTGCCCCAATATCGCTGGAAATTCAACTTGCGAAGGTCGCGTAGAACCTTGTCCCTATCCCTCGCCATCACCCTCTATATTGCCATGCCGCTGTCCGTGTGCGTGTCCATCGTCCATGTCCCCATCCCCTTCACATTCGTACCCACCTTCACGTTTTCACACATGTACACCAAGCACCGTTGGGCCTCGAGACGAGTCGTGCATTGATTCCGAGGCCAACACACTGGCTATCCGGTCAGTATCACGATTTTGAGGGCTGCTGTGGAAATGCCACTGGTTCGATCCTCTTTTTCGTTTGGTATTTGCGTGTGGGTTCGGCTTCGGTGCGCCGTCTATGGCGTCCAGGACGTTGGATCACGATAGGGTGAGCTGGTCCTCATGTCTACACGCACGCCCGATTACTCCTACCCCCCTGCCCCCGTATGTAATCTCAACGGCCGGGTGAGATTTATGCCTTCGTTACGTCGAAGAAGAGGCGAATGGAAAGAGGTGATGTGGCTCATTAATCACGAAAGTCATGTATAATGGATTTACACGGACTTGCAATGCAAATGTAATGGGTGCGAGTCGTGCGACTCAGTCGATCGAGGTGAGAACGCAAGTGCAGGCGGGGGACTCCCAATAATGCCGGCATGCTGAGTTGCAACTTGCCACCAACTCGTGGACTGATGACTTCCACCATTCATGCCAAGGTGGTTCAAGTTGAACCTCACGGGTACCTATCGCTGACTGTCCTGATCCGTCACGCTTAGCTGACAAATAATAGTATTTCTTTGGACCCGGCCTCACGTCTCAAGTTTAAGCAGCGTAGAGACGCCGTCAAATACTTCCAATCCTAGCTCTCCGGGGAAGAAGGGTACTCATTCTGGTGACAATAATTGATTACCGACACATCGAAACTGTCATATATCACGTCCCCTCCTTTCCCCCACATAGATATAATCCCCTTCCTAACGATTCCATTTGCCCCGGTCCGAGTCCTCTCTCACTCATACCTCATCTCAGGCTACAGTATTCCATCCGGCACACTTGTCCAACACCCGGGGCTTCTGGGACGCCGGAATTGGTAGGTTGAATAGGTTACCTGGTTGTAAAAGGCGTGCCGTTCTTGGTGGTTGCTATCCTAGACCGATGATCAGACGATAGTTGGAGAAGCGTCTCGGACGGCGCTACTATATGCGAGCGTGAGTAATTTGAAGTTTCCATCATTCATGTCAAAGGGGGAAAAAAATTGAATGACTGATAAGTAACGTTTATGATGTGCACTCGGATTCCAACGGGTCACGCTTCCCAATCGGTTTTCTCGGTTTGATGTTTTGCCAGTGGGTGTTTCTGCTTCTCTTTGTCTGGAATAGTTTGAGTTTGACAAGACTCAAACGCGAACAAGTGAGGCGTGGTCGAACTTGAAGAACGTGTTTTGGCGGACACACGAGCACAGGGGGAGAAATGGGGCATGGGTTTAGGCTACGTTTGAAAAAGGGCCGAGGGACTGTCTGTGTAAGTATTCAAAAGAAAGTGAGTAGCGTTTTTGTACGTATTCATGGATGTAAGCAACAATTGTAAACCGAGTCGTGTCCGTGTGCATGTAGCATATCATGTCTCCCCTGCTACTAGCCTGCCGCTCATGATGCGTTCAAACCTTTCTCAACTGCCTCCCTCCAAAATCGCGTGTGCACCCTTCGATCACCTCTAAACAACAAGATACCCATCCGTCACCAACCCTTGCAAAAACGGCCCCACGACCCCCTGATCACAAGCCCCCACCAAGCCCGGCAACGCATCCTTCCTCACAACTGCACTTCCACCCAACGCACGTCCCAAGAACACCCGTGGGTCCTTCACGTATGCCACTGGATCCGTCGGGACAGTCTCGGAAGCAGCAAGACGAGAATAGGCAGCTTGATAGCCTGCCGTTTGTTCTTCGTAGTCGATGGCTGTGAGACCAGTCGTGCTGTCTTCGTCAGTAGAGGTGGAGGTGGTGAGGTACTGGGGCTCGCTGAAGAGTTTGACGAGGGCTGTGAATACTGCTGGCCTGTGTGCGCAAGTTAGTGGATGTGGAGAAGGGAGGGGAGGCGGAAAGGGAAGGGAAGGGACGGGGACGTACCAAGTTCGAACAGAAGGCTCAGACGCCATCACCTTGCTCTCCGTGAGCATCCTCGTCAATCCCACAGCGACCACCTTTCGATCCTTGTGCGGCATCTTTGGGACTTGGGGTACGACGAACCCAGTCAATATCTGGGACCACAGCCTATAACGCAAAGTCCATTAGTGGCGCAGCGACCGCATGTATGTGTGCGCGTACTCACTGGGGTTGAATCTCTTCCACCGTCGAAATCACATAGTCAGGTCCAAGTTCAGGGACGTCCAGCGCCATCGCGAACAACAAAAAGTGAGTGAAATGATACACATATTTATCCGTCTTGCTTGTTTGCATGCGTGTCAAAAGGGTCATCACCAATGGGCGCATGTATTGTTTCAGTTGGGCCCTAGTCATGGGCGTCAGCCAACGCCTCGAGCGCGGACGGAGCACTCACGGAGGCACGTTCTGAATAACGCCTTGCAACAACTCGAATCCCCACACATCGTTCACCTTCGAGGGTACCAATCTCTGTTGAACGATTGCCAATACACCCGTGACCTGATCCTTTTTGGCCATCTCCGCAGCATCTCGCGCAAGGAACGCGCGGAGCAATTTCACTAACCCGGGAATACTGCCTTTCTGTTGCCAGCAAGCCGGAGTGAGGAGGAAGGGAACGAGGGAACGATATTCGGCAGGAACGGTTGCTTTGTGTAGAGAGAGCATTTGGGCGAGGATCTGGAAGACGTAGGGGATGTATTCTGTTCGGTGTGGTCAACACAGTTATACAGAAGAACAATCGAGGTGGGACTCACGATCGATATCTTGTTGTAGTATAATCGTAAATGGTCCGAACAATGCTTGCTCGAACGTCGGCAATGTCTCCGGCGAGCCGTGAACGACGAATCTGTATACATGTCAATCATCTCCCAATGCAACGCAATCCAAGCTGGGAGCGAACCTCATCAATGCAGAAATACTCTCAAAGATATACTGATCAAAATTGGGGTTGCTCGGGTTCTTCGATATTGAACCAAGGATGTTAACGAGACGTTGCAGCACTTGCTGATAAACCGGTGTGAGTGTCTGGCGCGCAGTCATGATCACTCTCATCGTGCCTGCCATTGTTTTTTGTCACGGGAAATGGGCGGAGAGTAAGGAAAGTGGGCTTACACTTCATGAGATGGTCATTCTCGGCCACTTTTTCGGGCGTACCAGCTGCCTCAATCTTGACAAGCACGGCGTTAAGCAAGTTCGCTGCGAAATCGTGGATGTCGGCTTGAGTGAACCTGAGGAAAGGGGTAAGAATCGTTGTGGGTGTCCTTCACAGAAAATACCCACAGTAATTGCGTTCCCTTTTTGATGAACAGTATACGGTCGATGGTGATGGCCGCATACGTGTACGCGACATAGTTGTCAGATGAGAGGTGCTTGATCAAGTGAGGTAAAACAGCGAGCAACTGCTCCTTTGTCAGCTGCAAATGTAGGTGTCAATCGACCCTCCATTCCCAGGTACATTCTGATCACGCACCTGATTGCGGAAGGTCAGCATGAACCGAATCGCATCGACCTGCAAGATCGGATGCACAGTTCCCTGGGCAGCCTGCAAGTCCTGGAACACATGTTCCGAGAAGAACTTGACAACATCCACCTGTGCGTTGATGGATGTCACACCATGCTACACCCGAATCAGTAACAATCCACACCCCAACGGAAGGCTCACCTACCTGGCTCGTCGACGCTTCTGTCGCAACCGCACCAAGCAAATATACCGCCGAATCTTTGGCGCGCCAATTCTCCCCAGGGTTACTCACATACTCTGACAGACCCGTCTGGATCCACACGCCGACGATCTCGGTTGCTTCGGTCCGATATCCGCTTCCAACGAGCGCCTGGAGAACATCGGCAGCAGCCTGTCGACGCGTGCTGACCTCGCCTGCACCGGCACCGCTGGCACCAGAGGGGAGAGCGAGGTCGAGACGGATGAACTCGAGTGGGTCGTCTTCAAACTGCTCGAGTTCGTGTTCGCGGAGGGCAACGTTTGGCACGACGACACCTTGGATAAGAGAGGAAATGACTTCGCGGGAGGAGAAGAGTTGTTTGTAGTACCCGGAACGGATCGCGGTGGAGATGAATCGCAGGGATTGAGAGACAAGCTGCGTAATAGATGGAGGGTGAGTTGGGGTGTGATCAGACAAACAGGCAGACTCACGTTATCGTCAGATACGTTGGGAAGTTTGTTAGATCCGACGAGTTGCCAGACGCTCTGGACAAAGCTCTCGATTGCAGGAGACTTGGAGAGTTGATCGGGATACAGTTTGATGTACAACTAATGTCAATAATCTGTGAGCGAGAATCCAGGGTTTAGAGATATGGAACGGACCTCTGTTATCTCAAAGATCACAGTCTTGAGACGACTTGATAGGGAGGGCGTCGTATCATCAAGCTAGGCAACACCTCAGATGATGTCATAACTAGAATGGAAATCAGACCCACGTCTTTGCGCAACTCCGGTGGATCCCATGTCAAGAAACGTTGGAACCAACCCGTCGATGGTGCGAAAAACTCGTCATGGGCATCCTCGATAGCAGGCGGCAGATCCTGGCACGTAAAGTCGTAAAAGATGTCTGCCAACAAGATCTGCGCCTGTGCAACGACCTCCGCATTGGCCGGCAAGGGTGTTGACAAGAGTATGTTGGCAGATTGACGGAAGAGGTCAAGGAAGTGCTGCATAAATCGCGAGAAGACGAAGTTGATCTCAGTGAAAAGTTCATCTGAGCGTACTTGAGAGCGCCACTGACGGAAGATGGAGTGCGCTGTCTCAAGTACGCCCAGGTTGACATTGTACTCTGTGGGTGACAGGGATTGAACGAGTTGCTGGATCGGAGGTCAGACGGTTGTGATCGGGCGGCAAGGACAGAAACACACGTCGATGAGATTGTCCCACTTGGTAGGGAAGTCAAGCTCTGCGATTAGAGCGACGGACTCTGCGATCTGAGCACGGATGCTCTTGTCTGCTGGATCCGACAGAGAAATCATTGCAGGAACGAGCTGCGAGCGAAGAGCCGCCTTGTCTTGCTCAGGAAGCGGAGTGACATCCTACAACAACGGATCGTCGAGTATTCAGAATTAAAAGGATCGGTAACACGTACTTCTTCCCATCTGAGCTTTGCGATATTTTTGAGGTAAATTCCACCAGCAAGACGGACTGAACGGTTGCGGGTCTTCTCAAGGATGAGACTAAGGAGATGTGACAGGAAACCCGGTTGAGTTGTAAGCTGATTTAGCTCTTGTTCAGCTTGTTTTCTCGATGCGGGCTGTAATGATGCACTGAGCAAGGATGCGATGTCAGACATGATGGTCGTATCGATGTCTATCGATGTCTAGCGTCAACTTGGACTTGGCTTAGACCAAGATCGGTCCATCCTTTGTGGCCATTAGACTGAACCACGCGACGCGTATGGTTTGTTTGTCATTGTCTACTGAACCCCTGAGTGATGGTGGGTAGGGCCCGTAATTTCTTCCAGCTACTGGTAGTTCCAAGTTTCCATCATGATGATGTAGGTAAATCAAAAATAACTGATACAGACTCGTTACGCACACACGAGGCTTGCACAGTAGTAGCACAAAGATCGACGGGGACACCTGCTTACCATCCTATCTCCCTCAACACACTCTCTGAATCTCGCAACTTGAACTCAAATCTCGTTCGTCGCTTATCGCTCGTTCGAGAACCTCGTACAAACACCGAGTCGTCGATGTTGATTTCGTCGCCTGCGTGTATCGACTCGGGTTCGCTTTTCGTTCGTCCGTGCATCAACGATTCCAAGTCATCCGAGTTGGGCCGTACTTGGCTGGGGGTCCCAGAAATTTCAAGGTTCTCATCGCTCGCACGTCTCCATACCTCTTTCTTACCCCGTCTCAGATTGAGCCATGTGAGTGACTGCGATCGTCGATATGCTCCAGCACGGGCTACCTTCCGAGTTGGCGTCGGACTCGCACCCCTGTCAGGTTCATCCAACTCGTCACGGCGAGCCATGAGCGGGTTCGTCTCCGAGCTCGATTCCGCGGAGAACACGTCTTCAAGCGCCTGACGTCCTCGTTCATGGTTGCGCCGGACCTGTCGCTCCCTCTCACGTGCCCGATAGTGTTCGTGTTCGCTCGCGTCCGATAATCGAACTTTGAGACCAAGTGGCGTCCCCGTTTGGGCCTGTCTCCCTGTTACAGACCATCCTGTCCCGCTTCCAATTGTACCCAGCGAAGAGCTGGAGGCAGAGGGCATCACCGACTCTGAGCGGGGTTGTGCACGTAAAGGAGGGGGGTCGGCAAAGGGAGACATTGCGGCGCTGGATATGGATGAGGAGATCGGGATTTGCATCTCGGATGCAGCGCGTAGCAGATGAGGGACTGTGCTGACGGTGTCCGAAGTTGTGACTGTTGACAGGGTGTCTCGAGCTCTTCTCCACGGGGAGTAGGTGGTGCTGTGTGCTGCAGGGCTCGCCGTAAAGCTAGGCGAGATTCTGATAGCCGCGTTCGAGTTGATAGATGCGACAGACGTGGTTCTGGAGTCCCCGTTGGTATTGTTGGGGTAAAAGTCTGCCCTGGAACGTGCACCTGCCAGACGGAGGGAGGAATTGGAGGCAGGAGGGGTGTAGAGAGAATTGGAGGTGGAGCTCGAGGGACGATATGCATGAGCGTAGGTGCGTGCCGTTTCGATGAGCTGGGCCGTGGTAGTACGCACAAAGGTCGCGGTTGAGACATTGGTGTCAGGGTCGGCTCTGGGTCTGGACCTGGTACGTGGGGCTTGAAAAGACGAGGAGAGAAGCCGGGAGAGACGTGCACCTTCACGGTGTGGTGGCTCGTTGGTGGATGCAAGTGCGAACGGGAGTGAGTCTGTGGAAGGTGCTGCTGACACTATGGACGTATTCGAACCGATAGAAGGGGAGGGGGAGAAAGGGGAGATGTAAGCAGGTGATGGGACACGAATCGAAGGAATGCGGATGGGTGTGTGCTGAATCGAGCGACATGAATCCTTTGTATGATCAAGCTCAAGCCGCGATCCGAACTCAGTATCACTGGGGGTACACGCTGGGGTAGTGACGGGCACGAGCTTGCGCTTTCGAGCTGGGAAGGCATAGCTGCGTAGCTCGAGGTCGTGAGGGAGCAACGATGGCGAGGGGACAGAGACATTCAAGCTCGGAGTCGTGCTGCGAGTCGGGAGTCGGGGAGAGACCCATGACTCGTCGGAGAGGCGTTTCTTGGATGAGGCTGACCGACTGAATTTGAGAAAAAATGCGACGAATCCTTGACGAGGTTTGGGTGGGTCACTGAACGGGTCTGCAGACGAGAGACGCCGACGACGGACGAAGTAACGTGCCGCAACAGACAGCACAATGACGGCGAAGAGGATGCCGGATACCGTGCCGACAGTAGCAAGCGTATTGGAATGAGCAGGGGAAGGAAGTGTCGCATGCGGAATCTGCGAGGATGATGCATGCGGACTCGTACTTGGACTCGGACTCGGAGGTGGGAAGGTAGGTTTCTGTTCATATGGGGCGAGGATGCTGGCGGGTGGAGGGTTAGGGATGGTTGCTAATGGTGCAGTCGAGCCGACGACGTGCTGAGCTGCGACATGCTGGACTGGCTGTTGGCCGTGTGCGATGGCAGGTTCATCGTACCAGCACTCGTACTCGTCCTGCTCGTCTGCAAGGGGAAGGGCCTGAGAATGAATGGCTAATAAAATGAGCGTAGTAAAAGAACGGAGTCGAGACATGTCTCTGAGATATTTGACAAGTATACAGCCTAACCTTTGTCAAGTCCATGACTGTCCCCCTTTTATCAATCTTGCTAGATGGAGGCTGACACGGACATCATCATAATGGTGACTGACACCAACGCGTATGAATGCACGTGATCCATGTATATTCGTCATGTGACCACCACGTTGAAACCGCGTTTGATCCGAGTCAAAAAGGCGACAAAGTCCACGACTTGGATTCGTCGCCGTCGTCAACGATGAACAACCCAAAGACACCGTCGAGATTCAGATCTCGCAGCGATGCCAAAACACCACTCACACCATCAGTAATATCCGCATTCAACGCCGTCTCTCTAGGTTCACCGCAGAAACGCGGTCATCCAGCTGATATCTCAAACCCATTCCTCGTAAGATCTCGTGCTCCATCACCCGTAAAACGAACCACCTCTGCTGCTGCTACTTCTGCTGCATCATCGAATGCAGGTGTCATCAGAAAAGGCGGGGTTGAATCTCGTCTCGAGGTCGTTTCACATGACTATCATCCACCATCCCGTCCAGAACTCAAACGCTCTCGATCAACACCATCCACACGGGAGCGTACACTCTCTCATTCGTCCACTGCACAACCAGATCGTTTCATCACTGCTCGCGATGACCCAGCTCTCCCCTCCTCTCTGTCATCTGGTGCAACCGCTGCCACCGCCAATACAGCCAACTCATCTCCCGGCCACACTGCACGTTTGGCAAATGCAACTGGCGTGCCTCTCAACAAACGTGTACTGGCATACCATGAACCTCCCCCTGCTTCCTCTTCCTCCAACTTCCTATCCGCACAGCGTAACCTTGCCCGACCTCTTTATGCACGCGATGCTCTTCCATCCTCGAACGGCACAGCTTCTTCCAAGACAAGACGCGTACCCACTACACCAGAGCGTGTTCTCGATGCACCAGGCATGGTAGACGATTTTTATCTCAATCTCGTCTCCTGGAGTGCAGGAAATATCGTCGGTGTCGCTCTGGGAGAAAGCACCTATCTTTGGGCTGCCGATACCGGTGTCGTCTCCCATCTTGGTGATGCCCCCAACGACACCTACGTTGCCAGTGTCGACTTCAGTGGCGATGGTGCCTATATTGGTGTCGGTCTCGGCACAGCTGCCATCGAACTCTGGGACGTATCCGCTGGACAAAAGTTGCGCACTATGGCCCCAAGCTCAGATGCAACGAGTGCAGGTCAGGTCGCCAGTCTCAGTTGGTTCAACCACATCCTCACCTCTGGTCACTCGAACGGCACCATCATCCACCACGATGTTCGCGTCCCACGACATGCCGTTGCCACACTTCAAGGCCACACCGGTGAGGTCTGTGGACTTCGCTGGAGTTCAGGGGGCGAAGTTCTTGCGAGCGGTGGCAACGACAATGTCGTCAACCTCTGGGACGGACGTGGTGGCGACGTCGGTGGTGGTTCCTCCCGAGGCGCCCCCAAGTGGACGAAACGAAATCACACTGCAGCTGTGAAGGCGCTCGCGTTCGCACCGTGGTCTCCCCTCCTGGCGAGTGGTGGTGGGACGTCGGATACGTGTATCCACATTTGGAATATGAATACTGGTGCAAGGTTGCATACGTACCATACTGGGGCTCAGGTGACGGGAGTGCATTGGAGTACGGACAGGAAGGAGTTGTTGAGTACACATGGGTTCCCTGGGAATGGGATCATTGGATGGGCCTATCCACCTGCTTCTTCCTCTGCATCCTCTGGGTCTGGGTCTGGGTCTGGATCGGGAGGAACAGGCGCAGGGACGGGAGCAGCTGCTGCGCCGACGCCGAAGTTGTTCGAGATTCGGGACGCACATGATTCGCGGGTGCTCTTCTCGGCATTGTCACCCAATGGGGAGGTGCTTGTGACGGGTGCGGGGGATGAGAATCTCAAGTTTTGGAGGATTTGGGATTCGAAGGAGTTGAGGAGTGGGAAGAAGAAGACGACGGCCGGGAAGAAAGAGGAGAGTGCAGGGGCGAGGGGGATTTTAGGGATTCGGTGAGCGTTGGGGGTTGCTCCTTTTGCTTTATGAATCGGGTTTGGATCGTACTATGTTTGTGAGCTATACCCCAATGGTACCTTCAAATGAGCCATGCAGCTATGGCTCATTTTTTATATTACCCTCGCATGATGAGTTGGATCATATATATGACTGACAAGTTTAACTTCCTGAAAGAATTTCGGTCTAAGTCTCCCCTACGCGGACCAAACCTGAAGATACATGATGAAAACGGTCAACGATGAAACGGTTGTCTTCGTTTAAAGCCTGCCTCAGGCCTGACCCGCAGCACACTACATTTGAGTGTGAAATCCACCGCTGAGCTTCCATGATCATAACTTGATCACGCCAACCAGTGGTTGCATGTATTACTGACTTCTAGGCACTTGTCATGCCAATACTGCTAACACTCTTTGATCATAGGCTACCCACTTCGTCTCGAGATCTCCGGTCTCACCTCAGGCTATTTTATCTTTTAATTTCTCCTCTCTCTCGCCCTTGTCGTCCTATTCCCGTCAGACGCTGTAGGTTCTTACTGGTCAGCAGTACATTGGGTTGTTCAGTACAATCCACGCAGTGATTAGGGCATCCAAACAAACTCCTTGAATCCTCGGGTGGTGGATTCAGGATATCATACGTATGGCAAGTGTCGAACTGAAGCCTCCCCGGGTCAACAAGATCCAGGGACTGGTTAGAGAGAAGGCTACTGCTACTATCGGGTCTCAGAATCCGAGGTTCACCCTGACACGGAAAGCTCGCGGCGCAACTCCGAGCAAGATCGGACCTACAGTAGGTCGTCGGTCAGTATTCAATAGCAAAGTACATCCCCAACTGACATGCTCGCAACCAGTGGACTTCGACCGTTGTCATCATAATAGGTGGCAAGTAATCTCAGCAATATATAGATGATGAGAGGTACGCCGCAAGTTGGTTCTATCACCATGATTGTGTTCTGACGAACCAGCGGAAGCATGCTCCGGTATCCAGAAATCGGGTGGAGCTAATCCCAATACAGCGCACGAGCGTCTATCGGAGACCACGACTCCCATCGCACAGCAAGCAGCGCCTACACAGTTTCCTCCCACTACGACCACCGAAGCCATGGACGGTGTCTCTTCTGCTGCAGCTGTTGTCGGTCTCGTTCAACTTGGGGCTCAAGTCCTCAATTTACTCCATCGCTACGCGTCCTCTGTCAAGAAAGCCGAATCCTCTCGTGCGAAACTCATTGAGCAAATAGGGCGGATAACCAGCGCCGAGATTACAATCAAGAACGTCATCGATGACACTCCATCCTTGTCACGGAACCCACACCTACAAGCTCTGATAGACGAATGGTTGAAGGAAGAGGGTCCTCCAGCGAAGTGCAAGAAGGAACTGGAGGAATTGCTTGATTGGCTTCAAAGGCAAAGCGAAAGCAAGAAACCAAAGCTAGTGTCAAGGATTGTTTGGCCTTTCAAGGAGCGAAAGATAGAGGCTGCCATAGAGGCGTTCGAAGCATGCATGCCTTACTTCCGGGACGTCTTGGCAATCGATACTTTGTAAGCTCGCCTTTGGCGTATGGCATGACATTTACCTATTGAGCGAACTTTTAGCAAGTTCATGCAAACCGCAGCGGAAGAGAGGAAGAAGAGCGACCAAGACAACGAGAAGTGTGAGTCTCCTTTGTGTTGTGTCGCTTGGGCGCTGTTAATAATATGTTTTGCAGCTAAAGTACTCAAATGGCTTGAGGGGTTCGACTGCACAGATAAGCACGAGTTTACTCGTCGTCTGCGACGGGACACGACATGCGAATGGCTCTTTCGGGATAACACGTATATCGAATGGCGAGAATCAAAGATAGACTTCCTGTGGTTGCACGGTAGTCGTGAGTAGCCCGAAAACAGTGATGCTCGCGACCTTAGCTTATGCCTTATGTCTGACTACGTAGCCGGGATGGGGAAAACCATTTTAGCGTACGTCTCACTGAGCATTTGTTTCAGCTCGGTTTCCGACTAACCGCACTGGCAGATCCTCGATCATCAACGACATCTGGAGCGAAGAAGATAACCAAACCCTCGCATATTTCTACTGCGACTTCCGGAACTCCCGATGCACCAATACCATGGAGGTTCTACGTTCCCTCACGAAACAGCTTCTATGCAGCTCCACCAGCAACTAGCTATCTTCTTTCGCAAACCTAACCATGCGCAGAAAGCAAGGTGATCAACCACCTGCCGATCTAGGGATTTTATCAGGCTTTCTGAAACGCGCTGCGGAGCTGCACGAGCGTCCGGTCATCGTGATCGATGCTCTTGATGAATGTGGAGATTTACCGCACTTACTTCAGGAACTATAGAAACTCCGAGATGTACGCTGTCGTGTGCTCGTTACCAGCCGGACCCTGCCAACCATCAAGGAAGTTTTCGCTGATCTTCCCTCGATCTACCTAGCCGATAAGCTCAACGAAATACGCGAT
>JBBPJZ010000724.1:0-14439 GCA_038089015.1 Chalciporus aff. trinitensis | reverse complement strand
CAAGGACTCTCACCAAATGCCGTTTAGCCAAGGTCTCCACATTGGGGTTTCGCAGGGCCTTCCCTACAAACCCCTTAGCATGTCTTGTGTAATCCTATGAGAACGAATACTCAGATAGCACATATCCACGAACCAATTATCTTGGAACCCACAGAAGGCTTTCGTCCACGCGCCTTTTCCTTCGAAACAGCGGCTTCATCTGCTGGCATCTCCATCCCCTCAGGTGGACTCTCATCCTCATACTCGTAATCATCCACCTCATAACCACGACAGCGCAGTAATATGCCAGGGGGACAATGTTCAGGATCCCCCATGCACGTTTCACAGCCTATACGTGCGATCCCAGGGATATCGCATGGCTGACTGTCGATGCAACAGCCTGCCATGCCGGGGTCGTATCCGGCGTATAAATCTTGGTCGCGTTTGGAGGCAGGAACATAGCCTCCTGCGAGACCGATGCCTTGTCCGCCGGTGTCTCCTGGGAGCATGTTGTCGTCCTTGTTCTTTGGGTCAGGCTTGAAATCGGAAACGTAGTTTGCGCTTTCGTTGTAGTCTCCTGTCGATGGGGTATTGGTTGATCAGGGCGAGCTATACCGGACAGAATACTTACTGCACGAAATGTCTCGTCCACTGAGAAACGCTGACATGGTGGCCAACCTTTGAAGATGGGGGACGGACGAAGAGGGGGTGCTTACATAGATCCTCGTGACGTCATCGCCATAATGAGGATCCCATTACCGAAACAATACTGTACAAAATCTAGAGGATAGTACCCATACACAAATTCCCTTCTTTTTGGCATACTCTATCACCCCCTCATGCACCTATATGTACGAACGCAATCCTCTGCGCCAACGGTACCTCATGCCCCACCATCTTCAACGCTTCATTAAGTGATCGTGCCGTATTCGTATGATGCATCACCGTCCCTCCCGTCTTCGGAATCACATCCTCATAAAACGCTGCCGACACGCGACGCATCGCTTCTTCATCCACGGGCCAAAGTGTCCCCACAACGCTCCGTACCCCAGAGTACTGCAACGACGCTGCGAAATGCATCGTCTCGTCCAAAGGGGTATTATCATCCCCTCTGTTAACTAGACCAGACACGAAGGCAAACTCTGCTTGTGGACGTGCTCTCGAGATATCGTACATCGTGATCTTCCCCTCTTTCGTCGCGAATCCCGATTGGAACGGTAACGAGGAGTCCAACGAGGCGGGAGATGCGAGATGGAGCCATGCCGGCTCTCGAAAAGCGCTCAGGACGGCTTCTGAGGTTACGTCCGCACCTTCGATGCGTCTAAAAGGCGCACCGGGTGGTATCCGATTTCGTAGGAGGTCCAGGTTATCACAAGGCTCGTCGCCGATGGTATGACCGATCCCTACGATGGTCGGCATCAACACCACGGGAGGTGATGGCGCTTTTGACTTTTTGCTTTTGAAGAGACCAGAGACGAAACTCGTGCTCCGACGTACGCGTGGCGCGTCAGGGCTAGCACCAGTTCTGGCACGTACGAGGGCCTGGAGGGTAGGCGTGTACGATGAGATGTATACGTGCGATAAACTGGGTTCGCTGATCTTGTAGGGACCTGCAGCATGGAGAGGAATGGAGGTGAACCTCCCGGTAGGACACCACCACAAGCGGGAGCCTCTTGAGAAGCGAGGCATGATTTGCTGGATGATGGGGTAGACGACGAAATCCCAAAGGTCCGACAGGAGGCTTTCGAGGCTTTCTTGTTGAGCACCGTTCGCGGAACCGTGCTCAGTCAGCTCTCGGAATCGTATCGCCATACGCGACACCTCTCTGGGCGTGATTTGAGGTAGAGGAACGTGGATGGGGGATGCGTTATGGAGGACGATGATCGCGTCGCAAGCATCTTGGCCTGTACTGACGACGACAACCGGACCTTCAATAGCAGCCTTGTCAAACTCTGAGATCATCAAGGGCCTGAGGAAAGATTTGAAACCATCAAGGCGTCTGATCTGTTCCACCACTGTTTCTCGTTCCCTAAGCAAGGCCTTGATGTCCATGGAAGACGAGAGGGCTTTGGGGACGTGTTCAAGCTGGAAGGAGAGACGCTCAAAGTCATCCGCGAGTAAAGCCCCATACTTCCCCATGGACCGCAACTCGTCCAAAGAAGTCGTAACCCGCACAAATTGATCCCAAAGCATTGATCTGCCGCCTTCGAGCGCTTCGATGGCCTCTACGGGTTCGCGGAAACGCAGGGCAAGAGCAGCTGCGCCAAACGACAGACGTCCAACGTATCTTCTGACGAAACATCGTTTCAGCTCTGGAGAGCGTGTCGTCAAGACATGACGGAGGGCCAAACGGAGTGCAGTGCGGTAAACATCAACGCCAGAGGTGTGATCGTGCATCTCCACATCCCTGATCCACTGGAGGGATGCATGGAAGGCAGGCAACGAAGGGCCACTGGCGCTGAGGCTGAGTTCGTGGTGACCGAACGCCTCTTTGAGATCGGAGGGACGTTGGTCGAGGAGGAAACGGAGATAGTAGACCGACGCGAGCTCCGCGTAAACATCTGAAATCAGTGGGTGGGATAGAGTGCAGAAGTCCTTTGCGGATCGGAGATGTTGGAATACGGGCTCAGTATCCTTGACATCGCCCCAAGGAAGAAGGCGGGCTTTCAGGATACGGGAAAAGAGCAGATCACAGGCTGCACGTGAAGCGTTGGAAGTATGCATCACATTCATCGAGGTGCTGCAGTGGAGGTACGCCTGATCAAGATCGAATTCGTCGCCCTCCTCTTCAAAGCGAAGGAAAAGGGAAGAACCGAGGAGGTGGTAGTATGCCCCTTGGTCTACGTGATCAAAGGGAAGCAGCTCAAGTGCCTCGTGGGAATAGGAGATCGACCTGTTCAAGTCGACGATCTCGCCATAGAGTCGAAAACGCGTTTGTAGGCAGGTCGCAGTGCTATGAAGGATAGCTGCACGTTGGGGGTGATCCAGGGGAGTCTGGATGAGTGCCTCGTTGTAAAGGTCAAGGGCAGTATGAAGGTCTGCAGGGTTGCCTATCTGATCAAACCGAATGTCTAGGCAAGTTGCGAGAGCCTGGCAAGTCGTGATGCGACGTGGTGAATCGCTCGAGTGTAGTTCTAAAGCGAGAAGATGCTTCTCTATAGCCTCCTCAAGGTCCTTCAACTCTCCCAACCTCGTCAAGCGAAGGAACAACGCATTCCCTAGATTATCTAGGATGAGCCCTTCGTCTTTACCACCGGAGGGGAGGAGCTTGAGCGCAGTGCGATAGTGTTGTATTGCCAGTTCGAGATCAGGGAGTTGTGAGTGTAGCTTGTAGCGGATCACAAGCGCATCCGCTAGATCGCTGAACAACGTATACTGTAGGGATTCTCCAGTAGAACGAAGGTCGAGGGCGGATTGTAAGTGTTTGACGGCTGTTTCCAAATCTGCAACTTGTCCGTGCAATTCAAAGCGTCTGACGAGTGCGGTGGAGAGGCACGAAAGTATGAGGGGGTGGTCCATGTGCCTGGGATTGATGCCATGTAAAGCGATCGAGGAGTATTCAATGCAACGCTCAAGATCTGCGAGGTCGTTTTCAATCTTGTAGCGAGAGAGAAGAGCGTTTGCGAGGTTATAATAGGAAGTGGCCTTGTTTTCTGGGCAACAAGCGTCCGCCACTGCGCGATACTGACAGATTGCATTATCGAGGTCGGACACGCTTCCGGTGTGTTGGAAGCGGGAAAATAGTGCGCTAGCGTAGTTCATCCGGGACATTAGACGATCTTTGTGAGGTAGCGTGGGGAGAGCTGTCTTGAAATGTTCGATTGCCAGCTCTATGTCTTTTTGCGCGCCGACTTGGCCGTATCGAACGAGCAACGCGGTAGCAAAGTTGGACAGGGTATTGGCTCGGCCGGGGTGGCCCTGAGGACGAAGGTCCAAAGCAGCAAGGTGGCACTCGATTGAGTGGTCGAGGTCAGCCATGTCACCATGGCACTGAAAGCGGATCGATAGAACGTTGGCAAGATTCCCGAGCAACTTGCTCCGTGCATCGTCGGAGAGATCTATGGTTGACCTCGCTAGCGTCAATGCGGACCGGTAGTTCACGATGGATAGGCTGAGGTCTGAGAGGTTTCCTTGAGCGTCATAACGCGCGTAGAGGTCGTCAGCTAGTCTCACGAGCGTCCTGAAATCCTGTCGGAAAGCTCAGTCAATCAGCATCCAGGAAGACCAGAAAACTGTGCTCACAGTCATGACAGCGAAATTGCCAGTCGAGAATGTCACGGTCAGCCAGTAGACTCGGAGGAGGGTTGTCTCTCTGCCCTTTCGTCAGCGCGAGATGGGGAATGATCCCCTGCTGCTTTAGATATAGTATCATATTTGTGTGAGCTTTCCCCGCCGACCGGGTTGGTCATGACGAAAAGCGGAGGGCAGTTATGTAAGAGACCCGACAGAACACTGTCTGGCAGTGTCAACCTGTCAATCAATGTCAGTCCTCGGAGAGCCGCATAGCGTTGCGATGCCAGGATGAAACTTTCACACCTCTAATACATCATTTAGGAAGGTGAGCCAAAGTCGAAATGAAAGTTTAGCCTCATTTTTCTGTGCGTCTCAAGCACATCTTGACTGTTGCCGCCAAGTTTCTCAAATTTCATATACACTGGTAAGAGTGGAGAATTTTCGCCATTGAGCTGAGGTGACGACTCACAGGTAGAGTATTTTTTCACCGACTCGGAGACGTCCAAATTCTTTCAGCACTGGTACGCTCGTTGAGAAGTAGAAGAATGATGCCAGTGGCAGGATGAGCTGAGATATCCAATCCGAGTTACGTTACTACATGTTCTGAGCTTATTCGTGTGAACGACTACTACCGTTGACCTCAGTTCAACAGTTTTCACCTTTTGTGATCAGCTCAATTGCCTTGCCACCACAACATAGCTTACAGCACTGCCAGCTGCTGCGTGCCCTAGGCTTTATTCGATCAAAGTTGGTGTACTAATCACTGTCGCTCTTGGAGATAGATTAAAGCCTACTCCAGCCGTGGCCAGAAACCTGGTTCATGATGGTGGCAGTAGCCTGCGGTAAATCAGTCACTCCCCGAGACGTTTTGATTGATGAGGCTTTTCAGAGCTCGTCACCAGCTGTCTGCCACATCTACACGTATACGTCATTGCAATACTGCGCACCCTCGGGTTCAACGCCATGCCCATTTTCCCAAGTTCCGGCTTTCGCAATGTTTCAAAAGGATCAGTATTCCCAGGATCGTGACAGTATTGCCTCAGCTTCGACTTCTATCCGTGCAAAGAGGTTCTAGCTTCGTTGGTAAGTTACCCACGGTGTAATATTCGTTTCAGGTACTCTGGCTACCGACGTCAACTCCGCCTGTTGCTCACGCGACACCTAACATGGCGTCACGTCCTCAGGTGCTTGGGAATCTCCCACCGGTGGCTTTGCGCAAAGTTGGAGGAAAGAAGTCGAAAACGGTGTAGCTCCTTAACGGCATGATGTGATGACTCGTGGGTAGCATCGCAGGATAAAACCCAGTCTAACCTATTCGTGCGTAGCAGAGTCCAAACGACGTCCGAGGTGTCGGCGGATGTTCATACCTCCGAGGCATCTTTCAACACTTGACCATCAATTAGGTATACCCCATGGGACCAATCTAAGCCATTCCATCCCACACGTGACACGCTGGTTCTTCTCGAGCCGGGAACCGCGTTTCACGCTCAAGCAAGTACATTCCAGTTTGAGTTCACTACCGTCGCACTGACTTTCGCTCCTCAGTTCTTTACTACCAGCCCTTTACTCTTCCGTTCCCGCCACCACAGATGGACACTTTGATGCGAGCGCTAAAAGTTACAACGACATCACGAACGGGGTCGATTACTTTGCCAGAATCCGAAATAACTAGCGTAGCAATTGCATGTCCATCACACTGGTGACCTACTACCAGCAATAAATAAATAAATACGTCCAAGATCGGGACTATATCCTCATGTGCTATATCAGATCCTACCGTCCGTTCCCCTCCAAAGGCTCCAGCTCGATCCAGCTATTCAAACCCGATCCTCCCAACAAGCTCTCCTCAGCATCACCACCGCTCGGTACATCAGCGTTTCCCCTGACCTCCCGCGTGCCAGTGTCAACCACGTCAACATCCGCGAGCGTCACATCAAACATGCCTAAGACGCGTACGTTGTCAGCGAATCCATCCTCGATTTCTTGCATGCGTTCATGGAGGACTTCCGAGTGGGCTTCGATCCACAGCATCTCCAGAACGCTCGTCCCAGAGACCAACAATTTTCTCCGCCGTACTGGTTTGCCCACCAACGCAAACGATAGTCCGAGTAGAATGAAGGACGCAGCGGATGCAAAGGCCACCTTGGGGGAACGAACCTTGTTCAGTTCATGTTTGGACGTTAACAATGCAGTACTTACCGGGAGTGCGTTCACCTGCGTTTTCGATTGAGTATACAACATATGAATATGATGAACGTAGGCACGTACATTGAGCCTCCATTGAAGGACTGGTTGTACGGCCGGACTCTTGCCAACCACCCGTTGAAACCCACCCGCAGTTGGACCCGCTAGACCCGCTAAGAACATCACGATCAACTCAGCTGCGATAATGTTATTAAATATGAAGACGACGTACCTAGCCATATCAACTCAGCTCCGATTTCAGACACAACGTGTGACAAGTTGTTCGGGGAGAGACTAGGGGTTATCTCCCCCGGCTGTAAATAAAGTGCTTGCTGCAAGTGTCTTTGACATCGTATGAATGAGGCATTGTCGGGAGAAGAAAAGAGTGTGAACATACGCTGCAAGCGTGATAGGTGTCTGACAGCCATCGAGCACGCAATTTTGGTTGGGTGCATTGCTGGAACTTCCAGTGAACGCAGCGGTTATCTACTCCATCCAATGCATGCACATTAGCATTTGATTACATGTAGTAAGAAATTGGGACACACTGCAGTGCTAAATTTGGGGTCTGAGATTGTCACCGGGGGTCCCAATGCCCAGGGCTGAGAAGAGGAGTTGACCGCTAACGAGTTTGAACCCGGGATGAGCGTGCCTTGTCGTATATCCAGGGTGGCTTTAATTGTTTGTGCGTCCACAGAACATGCCACGAAGTAAGCCGTAAAATTGTAGAAGTCTTCGACTTGAGAATCAGTAAACATAATCCTCTCTAAACAGGACACATACACATGTTGGCCCCAAGCAAACTGATAGGTACACCACTAGCCACATCAGTGCTACTTGGCAAGTTCATTGTGACAGTGTTGCCATTGACCATGAAAAACAGGTATTCATTGCAATGTGGACATGTTTGATTTAGTGGCTAGTGAGTGTAAGTGATTTTCCATTGGGATGAAAAATGAGGCTGACCTTTGCACCTGGAGCAGAATAGAGCATGTTACCCATGTAGACAAGTGCCAGTGAAGTTGGCATAGATGAGAAAACAAATGAATAAAGGGAAAAGCTTCCAGATCCAATGCTACTGCTAGAAAAGCTAACAAGAGGGATTGGTGGATTACCAGCAGGAATCCCACTTGAGTTGGTGAAGTAGGTGAGGTTTGTCAATAAGCCACATTCACTTTGCAAGGTGGTGGCATTGACAGTTGCATAAGTGAAAATGGGGTTTGGCACAATGGTGTCATATACAGTTTGGTGAGAGAGACCACTCACTGCAAGACCAGAGATCACCTGGGATTCAGGGACTGCAGGAGCAACTTCCTGCCAGTTGACTGTCCCTAAGGCAGAGGTGCTCACTGGCCAAGCCAGTGTTGACTGAATAGTGACAGGGGTTGTAGTATTGAATGCTTGGAGCTGCAAGATGGCTGGTGAAGCTGTGTGAAGAACTGCAATACAACCAAGGTAGATCATCACAGTGACAACAGCCCTTGTTGAGAATGCAATCTTCTGTTGCCAAACTGCCAGGATTGCAGCACCAACCCCAGTCCATGCCCCAGAAATGTCATGCACAGCTGTCATCTTCTGACTTTGTGCAATAACTTGAATAAAGGCAAGCTTTTGAGTGATGAAAACTAGAGCTGTGGTGAAGATCTAGATTTGATTGTGTTAGACTTTCCTCATTGACATATGATAACATACCTCATAGAATGCTTGGAGAGGATAATTGAGAGTAATATCCATCTGGGCAATTACCTGATGCTCAGGATGACTGATAAGCATCAAGATCAGAACAAGATGAAGAATAACCAAGAGGCCATGAAGAAGATATGATAACCAGATAAGAGAAAGTGGGTGCTCCCAGGGAAGAATTCTACTTCCTTCTCCAAGAATAGCATAGTGAGTGTATAGACATACTGATGGACAACAATCTTCACTTACCACATGGAACTTTACTATCACTGAAGGAATCCCCATCCATAAGACACAGTTTGTATTCCAATTTCTCTCTTCCATCAATATTGACATGCATTTCTGTTATACAAACATTGATCATGCCTTTTGCCCTAAGTTGATGCATGGATGGATCTTTGATAGTCCTCAGATGCTCTCTGAGGACTGGGATATGTGATCCAACCCAGGTCAACTGCAGTAAGCCTGGATCAACATTTGATGCATGCTGGTGACTTGCCCAATCATGTAGCATGAAATAGGCAAGCCCCAATAATATCAGTGATATAAATAGTCCAACAGGAGCCTTGGATGGTTCATTAGAAGCTTAGCAATGACAGATAGAAAGCCATCACTTACTGAAACTATGTTGACCTGCAGAGTATTCTCATTAACTTCATGTTGAAGCACAAAGGGGTCAATCATCATAGAGCTTACATTTAGATGCCTGGCAGGAGTCTGCCACACAGCAGGACTCTTTTGATGGGCTCGTACAAAGCCACCACCAGCTGCACCAGATTCACCACCTAGAGGATACTTTAGCTGGACCCCATAAGCAAAGTTAAACATCCTTCATACCCCACCATACAAGTGATGCTACAATTTGAGAAATAGAACTTTCCAGTTCAGATTGACTCATATTGGAGGGTGCTGAATATGGTACTGTAGATGTATCAATATCCATCAAAGACATCATATATCTTTCCCATACATCAGTCCTCAGTTCTGATTCTGCAAATAAAGCCTACCTATCAATTGTTGAGATATTCTGGCAGGGTTGAGATTGACTTTGGTGTAATGGTTGGCAAAAGGTAGGGGTCACATATGAAGTAAACACATCAGAGGCTAACTATATATCATTAAGCACCCAGAAACCATGTCCCAACCAATCCACTCACCATGGATGTAAGCCCTCCATTGATATTATTAAGATGGGACCATGTTGTCCATGGCCCAGAGGAACCTGATGAGGTCATCACAGAGCCATTCTGTGGTGTCAGCTGGCCACTAGTGGCATTAAAGTGATACGACTCGGATGTAGTGTTCATGAAGCAGGCAGCAAGATACATCAATGTCGGGGAGGATAGGCTACCTGAAAGATAGACCCCCATCACTTGACTGAGCATATGTGACAAGTCTCGAGACTTACTAAAGGTTGCATCGACGTGGACCACACTACTGCTTGAGTTACCTGGTGGCAGCTCGACTGGGGTACTTATGACATAGAAGAAATAATTGGCACAGATATCACATGGCTGCGGAAAACGTTGAGCGGTGGACAGTATATTCACGGCTGGAGGTAAACATACGTCACTTTCAGTCGAGTTTGACAGAAATACATATTGTGGTGACAGATATAGCACCTCGTTTTCCAAGACTACCATCGTCAGCAATGCTACCAGAAGAGTAGAATCATGAGGCTTTACCTGGACTGAGTGTTGTTAAGTCGAAGGTTAGTGCACCAATTGGGTCGATCGAGACGTTGAGATATGACGGGTTGTCTTGCCACACCGGAACCGACTGATTTACAAGTAAACCACACTGTGCGTTCACCGTTGTTCCATTTACCTCTGCCACCATGTATGGGGATGGCTGAGTTGGGACATCATAGAGGGTTGAATTGTAGAGCCCATCGATGGACGACCCCAAAAGCGAGGATGACAGTGGAACCACGGGTATCATACCCCCCCAGTTAATCTGATCGAAATTCTCGAAGGAAGATGGCCACGTAGCGGTCGAAGGAACAGTCCCGTTGACCGTGTTCACGAACGTTCGAAATTCGATGACAGTCGAGGATATGATATGGAGTAGGGATATGGATAAAAGGTAAGTGAGGATGGCGAGAACCGTCCACGTCGATGCAGCGACTTGACGTTGCCCCCACATACTGGTGAACGCGGCGCCAGTTCCGTTCCACGCGCTACAGATGTCGTGAATTGCAGTGAGTTTGCTTGTTCGTCTGAGAATGCTGGAGGTGACGAGACGTTGGGTGACGAATACGAGAAAGGCGGTATATGCCTAGGTACACATTGAGACCACGTATGTTTTTTGATGATGATACGAACGTACGGTATAGAACGCCTGGAGGGACGCACTGAGCACGAGTGGCATGACGTTGTTCTCAACGGAGATGATGACACCGTGTTCTGGATGAGCGAACAATAGACAGACCAGAACGAGATGGATGACGACGAATACGACATGGTAGACAAGTACGTTCCTCTTCTCCTTTGAATGGGGGATGTGGCATATCTGAGTCTCTTGGGCGTTACGGTCGAGGAGCGCTGTTAAGAGAAATGTTTGGTGGGCCAGGGCCTGTGCGTGGAACATGAAAAGTAAAACCGGGGCATACCTTCTTGCGAAGGCTGCTCGTGAAGTGGTATCAACTCTTCATGATTTGATGGAAGGGTAGCTTCGCGAGAGGAAGGTACTGTATCCACCAAGAAGTCAGCTCGCTCTAATTCGGAATTAGGCTCGCGTGGTGAGCCCGTCAGAGAATCGTGCATGCTCCCTGTCTGACGGATCAGCATGCATATACCCTGCCTAAGGCTGAGGAAATACGAACCAAGGAGGAGGGTACGAGTAGGTAGGGTCCAACACGCAAGCACGCATTGCCATTTGGATAGTCATGCTGCTGCGAAATTTCTTAAGCTTGGCGATTGCTGAACTCAGAAGATTGAAGATTCCAGGTGACGCTGACGCAACTGCACTGCCCTTTGCGGTCTCGCGATTAATGTTGCCGTGGTAGACTCGTTACTCTAAGCGATACTCTCAGCATCAATCAGTTTCGTAGGGGTGTTCCATAGCCACAATTCACTTGGGACACCCTTGTCCTTGAGACTCAAAGTCCTCGGAGACAGCTCGAGTATGTACACTCCAGTCTGGACTTTGTCTCTTACTCAATCCGTGTTCCACGTGCTAACATTCGATTGGAAGGAAGCAGGGATGCTCTTTGCGACGGACGAGATGTCGAGAGGGGCTTAAAGGTCGACTTCAAACACGATATTCAACGTGTTCGGATTCATCATCCTCTTCCCCAGGATAGAGATTCAAATATTCACGGACTGACGACTGCATTGCGCCTCTATACATATTCCTGCATGCCCTCAGTTCAAAACAAAAGGTTACCTGTCTGCTGCTGTTTCCTCTTATCGCCTGTTTGGTTTCAGGAGACTTCTACGTCGAGAACGTCGGGCGTGCCAGTGGCTCGCGCGCAGAGCTCAGAGCTTGAGTCTTTGCCTAGTGTCCACTCACCACCCACCCACCCTGTAAGCCATTTTCCAATATGGCAACACTGCCTACATGCTGAGTTAGTTAGTGACCAGCCACAGACGCCACCCTTTGAAATGTCGCCATTTACCTCCCTTTCTGCGATCACGGATGACCGCCTCGATGCCCGCCCAACATCTACGTCACGACGCAGAGCCGAGGAAAGCAAAACCAGATGGAGGGCCTTCACGCTCAGGTGAGTGAATCCCATCTGAGCTGTCTTCCGTTCAATGGCCTATCTACGATGTTCTGTTTTCGGGAGTTCGGTCCGAAGTTTCGTGCTTAGGCTGGGTATGCGATTCGATCGGTTCCTTCGGGAAGGGTGTGAGTCGAAACACGTGCTTCAACGAGCCACCATATGGATTTCTTCAGTCCCTCCTCCCATGATAGAGTTTGAACTTCATACTGACGTTCGCTCCAGAGTTCTTCAAGACTGCATTCTGGACGATGCTCGCTACCCGGCCCTTTACTCTTCCGTTGCCGCTATCATGGATGACCGCCTCAATGCCAGCGCTGCAGCTATACGGCGAAAGCGGTCTGATTATTCTTTCAGGACACCAGAACTCTGCATAACTATAGCCGCAATTGCAAGTACATCCCTGACGTCCACTACCTATAATAAATACCTTCGAGATTGAGCCTGTATCCATGTCCAATATAATGGTCTATCATTCGTTCCCCTCCAGAGACCAGCTATCCGGCGAACCTGATCCTCCCAACAAGCTTTCAGCAGCATCACCACTACTCTGTATATCGGAGTTTCCCCCAACCTCCACGTCGGGCGCAGCCACGTCAACGTCCGCGAGAGTAACATCAAACATTCCTAAGACGCGTAGATCCCCAACGAATCCGTCGTTTATCTCTTTCATGCGTTCATGGAGGACTTTCGAGTGGGCTTCGATCCACAGTATCTCCAGAACGCTCGTCCCAGAGACCAAGGGTCTCCTCCGCCGTACTGGTTTGCCCACCAGCGAAAATGATAACCCGAATAGAATGAAGGATGCGGCGGAAGCAAACGCCACCTTGAGGAAACGAACCTCTGTTAGTTCTTGTTCACACGTCAACGACAAAGTGCTTACTGGGAGTGCGTTCACCTGCATTCTCGATTGAGTATACAACACATAAATAGGATGAACGTAGGCACGTACGTTGAGCCTCCATCGAAGGACCGGCTGAGTGGCTGGACTCTCCCCAACCGCCCGTTGAAAACCGCCTGCACTTGGGCCAACCAGACCCGCTAAGGGCGCCATGACCACTCAGTCGCCATAATTTCATTGAATATGAGAGTGACGCACCCAGCCATATCAACTCAGCTCCGATTTCAGATATGATGTATGATAAGCTGTTCGGGGAGAGAGGTGAGTTAACCTCCGTCATTGGTGGATAAAGTGCTTGCTGCAGGTATCTTTGACATCATATGAATGCAACTCCGTAAAGAAAGGGAGACAATAACATACGCTGCAAGTGTGATAGTGCTCTGACAGCGATTGAGAACACAATTTTGGTTGGGTATATTGCTGGAACTTCCAGTGAATGCAGCTGTGATCTGCCCCATCCAACACATGCATACATATTAGTGATTGATCAGATTTATGGAAATTCAATCATACCGCAGCACTGAATTCATGGTCCAAAGGTATTGCTGGAGGCCATAATGGCCAGTACTGAGAAGTGAAATTGTCTGCTGATGAATTTAGGTCTGGGATAAGTGTACCCTTTTGTAAATCTAGGGTTGCATTACTTGTTTGCACATTCACAGAACATGCAACAAAATAAGCTGTAAAGTTGTAGAAAGCTTGAATTTGAGCATCAGCAACAGTACCCCTCTTTGAATAGGACACATACACATGTTGGCCCCAAGCAGGCTCACAGGCACACCACTAGTCACATCAACACCACTTGGCAGGCTCATTGCAACATTGTTACCATTGATCATGAAAAACAGGTATTCATTGCAATGTGGACATGTTTGATTTAGTGGCTAGTGGGTGTATGTAAGTGGTTTTCTATAACATTTGAATGCAAAATGAAACTGACCTCTGCACCTGGAGCAGAATAGAGCATGTTGCCCATGTAGACAAGTGCCAGTGAAGTTGGCATAGATGAGAAAACAAATGAAGAGAGAGAAAAACTTCCAGATCCAATGCTATTGCTAGAAAAGCTAACAAGAGGGATTGGTGGATCACCAGCAGGAATGCCAGTTGAATTTGTAAAGTAGGTGAGGTTTGTTAATAAGCCACATTCACTTTGCAAGGTGGTGGCATTGACAGTTGCATAAGTGAAAATGGGGTTTGGCACAATGGTATCATATACAATGTTCTGAAAGAGGCCACTCACTGCAGGACCAGAGATCACCTGGATTTCAGGAACTACAGGAGCTACTTCCTGCCAGTTCACTGTCCCAAAAGCAGATGTGTTCACTGGCCAAGCCAGTGTTGACTGAATGGCAGAAGTAGTGATTGCATCAAATGCTTGAAACTGCAAGATGGTTGGTGAAGCAGTATGAAGAACTGCAATACAACCAAGGTAGATCATCACAGTGAAAACAGTCCTTGTTGAGAATGCAACCCTTTGTTGCCAAACTGCCAGGATTGCAGCACCAATCCCAGACCATGCCCCAGAAATGTCATGCACAGCTGTCATTTTCTGACTTTGTGCAATGACTTGAATAAGGGCAAGCTTTTGAGTGATGAAAACTAGAGCTGTGGTAAAGATCTAAACTGTTACGGTGCCCTCACAAAGCACGCTACGTATCATGGACTTAGCCATTTCTTCTCGCTTTGCTATCTTATCTAATCTCTTCAGGATTTTATCTTATGATCATATCTGATC
>JBBPJZ010000723.1:0-14440 GCA_038089015.1 Chalciporus aff. trinitensis | reverse complement strand
ATAGCGACTCTCATGCCTCCGAGGAGGAGAAACAGAGTGGCGCTATCCCCGAGGTCCGCAAGAAGCTTCTATTTGTAGACGGCGCAGACTGCGAACCAACTCGGGCAGAAGACTCATCACGCAAGACCGAAACCGAGGAGGCTTTGCAACGTGCTCGAGAGGAACGCGAACGCAGAGAGGTTGCAGCAAAAGTTCGCCTCGCTTCCAAGCAAGGTCTTCGTGCTGGTGCTGTCGTCACCGAACGAGACGAACCCGCCAGAAGGGCCATGGGACCTGTTCGGGATGCATAGGGCTTGACGTACTGACACTGCGTGTCAGAGTGTTTTTTGGGGGGGGGTTGCGTCCAACCATTGCTTATCCTGTGTGAACGCTTTTCTTGTTTGTTTCTTCCTCGTTGCGATACCTGCTTGTTTAAACCATTTTCTTGCATTTCTTGATTATGATGACCTCTCTTACTTGCGCTACCCCACCCTCTATACTCGCTTCGCGATGCCCCCTGCCATGCTACCCTACGTTATACTTCATGCGATACACCTCACTTCATGCCTACGCCCACCATACTCTCTAGCACCACTACACATACATACATACATAGCACCCTCACTTTGAGCCGCTTTTTCAAACCGTAAGTACATGAATACGATATCCCATACGCACTTTTTTTTCACTCGTTAACCAACTCTCTTTTGTATAGCATGCATGCACATGGCACGGACTCTGATGTTGCTAATTCTGGGCGTTCAAGTTTTGAATCACAAGATCAAGTGTTCTTGCTTGGTTTCTCGTTCTTGATGTATTAGGTACTTAGAGCTTCCATTTCCATATAGTACATAGCCAAAACGTTCAAAGGATCCACTAGCAGCCAAGAGATAGAGAACCAGGATGGTTCGTAGCTTGCATTGACGGTATTCCTACGTTCGGAGAATCACATAACAAACAGTCCCAGAAAACATCATACCAAACCAGAACAAAGCGAAAGGGATAACTAAATACGGTAGGTATGCGGTTTGCGTATCGTGAAGGTATAGAGAGGGGGGTAGTATGAACGCAGTCAGCGCCAGCGCTCACAAAGTTGAGATCCAAGTCAAGCGGGACGTAAGTAGTTTCATGACGAGTTCAAGTCGGGTGAGAAAGGGGGGAAGCCTGAGGGCGAGGCGGGGGATTAAGCAGATCTTGCGGTTCGTTTCTCCTCGAGTTCGGCGGCGAGAACAGCATCGGGATCGCGTCCTGCAACTTCGGGGAGGAGAAGCGTAAAGCCTGTCGAGAGCGCCAGCGTCAGTACTTCAATCCAGTCTATCAACAGCACCCAAGGCAACTCACATGCACCGAGGATACAGCACCCAAAGAAGACTAATTTCCAACCATGATCAGTACAAGCGATATCAGAAGAAAAGCGGGAAGCGGGACTCACTCCAAAGGACGTTTGGCGTTCCGATGGTCGATGTGAGGGTGTTGAAAGCGAGCGCGGAGATGATGGCGCCTGCTTTACCGCACGCGGCAGACATACCGTGTGCGAAGGCACGGTATTTGGTGGGGAAGACTTCGGCGGGATAGCACTGTTGAGGAAAGTGGGGTGAGATGGGTGGAGAGGGATGGGATAGGGTGGGTGGACTTACGTAGGTCGTACTGGGTCGCCGTCGAAGAAGGGTAAGTGTGAAGAGTAAAGACACAGCATGAAAGGATGGCTTACGCGTTGGCTCCAAAGTTGAAGAAGAACTGTACGAGGGATCAGCTGAGGACAAAACCTATGAATGAGCAGAAGACATACCTGCAACAGGGTGAAGCAGATAATAAATGACACATGGTCAAAGCTGTTGAACTTGCCAGCCAGGATGCCCACTATGTGCGATGTGCCAAGTCAGAAGCCGTTACGATCAGGCACTTGAGAAGTGAACACTCACAGAAGAGCGCAGCCAAGAGGAAACCTTGAATTTGAATCCATTTGCGGCCGAGCTTCTCGATAGTCAATACCGTCACGTAGTAGCCTTGGGATACGATGAGACTCTGACTAGAATGCCAGTTGAAAGTATAGCATACCAGGAACGAAACCAAGCGCAGTGATGATGATACCACCAGTGGAAACATTGAAGAGCTTTTGCCAAGCTGTACCCGTCTTACCAGCGAATCCAATCTCCGTCAGGACAACGTTCTGGTTCAGGTTGATCCCATAGAATCTGGGAAGGAAAAGGGTTCTCAGAGAGATTCGTCACAGACTTCAAGAAGACCCACGCAATATCCAATAGGAACCAACAGACGCAAGTCCCGATCAGGATCTTGGCATGACGCCATTCTGAAAAGTATAGCAAGAACTCTAGGGGAGGACATGAGTGAGGGATCGAAGCCGAGAATGTTTCAATCACCTTTAAAATGAGCCTTCTTCTCCTGTTTTTCCCTCCCCTGATCGTCTTCTGCGTCCTCTGAAGCAACTTCAGTGATCACGGTGACGTCCTTCAGCTTAGTCTCGTCTATCACTCTGTTCTCTTTCGCAGCTTCATACCGTTTGGACTCGGGGAGAGTCAAACGTTGATACAGAGTTCCAAATGCGGGCACGAGGGAGAGACCGACGACAATTCTCCAAACTGAAAGGGGGAGTGGGGTGGGTAAGGTGTTGATTACACGAGGCTGAGAAGCACCTCCTTACCTCCATCGACCTTGGATGTTTCACCCTCATCATTCATGACGTGCTTATAACACGCTAGAACAATGATCGTTACCAAGCCTCCAACGAAGCTACCCCATCCCTGGTTCGCGAAGATGTATGCAAGCATCGTGCCTCGTTTCCGGATCGATGTCCGATCACTAGAGACCGAAGCCGACATCGGATAATCTCCACCCACGCCGACCCCGAGTAGAATTCGGAATATGGACAGATATATCAAGACTCCGTTGGGAGAGAGGTCATCTTTAGAAGAGAAGTTCATTTTGGGTTTCGATGGAGACAGGGTCGAGGGATGACTTACTTGTCGGGCACGAGATACAAAGAATAGTAGCGATGATGATCAACATCAGTTCTTTACCATCTGGGATGTTTCAGCCTTTCATTTCTTCCCAGATAACGGTAGAAGGTACTCACAAACAGCTTTGCGGCCGAAAGCGTCCGCACAATAACCTACCGAAGAAGATAAGGACGTGCGATAGCACGCATTAATCCGGCGACGTACCGAAACCAAATTGACCGACGACACTTCCTATGTTCGCTGATGCTTTCAATAGACCTTGAAGGCCATTGGGGAGATTTCCTCCATTGTAAAGCCTGTATTGCAGCATGGTCGCAACGGGCTAAACAGATGACAGTAAATGGAAGGCATAATCAGCCTTGAGTAGCAGCGCTTACATTGATAATGAACAAGTCATAAGCTGGTTCATGCTAAGTCAGCGGACATTGATTCATAGAAACTGAGCCATAAGTACCATCCAGGAAGAACCCAACCTAGTGAATGGACAATAGCGTCAAACTCGGAAGCGCAGTCGAATGGAAGAAGATGAAACTCACTCCAGCAATGCCCAAGAGTTTGATTTCAGTGTATGTTAAGTAAAATGGAGGCTTGTCTCCTGCATCTTGCTCGTACGCCTCGAGTCCGGTGCGAGTAGTTGTATGTTTCTCGTCAGCGCGGTCAGCCATAACAACTTTTGGACGCAGGAGGGTAATGGAGAACGTATGCAGAAAAGATTAATGACCGGCACTACCGTCTCAGGCTTGTATTTATATGGAGAGAAAAGGGTCTGGGATAACGCGTGGCACAGCCAACACTCTGGCTGAGTGGATCGGGAGATCGTGCTAAGACTTCGAGAAGGAAGCCGTGATCACATGCTGCTGTGAACGGCGGTACAACGGTCAACGTGAGTGACTCGCTTCTTTCCGGTATCTATGGAAAAGATCTAGAGTCAGAACCTCCAGGTCACTCGATTTGACAAAGTTCGAAGGAGCGTGACTAGCAAAAATAACCTGCCTCGAATACTCATTTACCAAGAGCCGTGATAATGAGTCCGCGTCGGAATCTTCTGCCAGCCGAATCATGGACTCGGAAGGAGTAAAGTGGGGCAGATGTGACGAAATGGTGGCTGGATTCCCATCTCACAGCCGCGACTCTGACCTGAGTCTGGCCTTTCTTGGTCGGCTCTGCTGTAGTAGAACACTGTCCAGTCGCGAATATCTTCCAGAACGTTGCACTGCACCGGAGCCTCCCTGGAGACTCAAATCGGAGCCGGTCATGTAGGAGATTAGTGTGGTCCGGGATAGGTATCCATTGGCCCAGAGGAAAAGGAGCGTGTACTATGCCTTGGTTACCGAGGCAGTGACCGGGGTGGGCGGCGAGCGCCGTCATTTGGAAGTTCCTAAACCGTAAACGTCTTACTTCGCTTGTTGACCAGCTTGCTATACGAGAGGAACGAACGTGTGTATTCAGATTCACCATAACTGGAATGAATTCAACGTTGAAGGCGAATCACGATGAAGCAGACTCACACCATAGTGACCATTCGGCAGTATATTTTTACTGGAAAACCCTGAGGCCCAGACTCTGACACCGTTCAGCTCAAGCTGTTCCGACGAACGCTGAATCGCACATCCGAGAACCTTGCCCAATCTGCCATAACAACCTCGAATCATCGTCTCGACCGATACATGCCTCAGCTTCGACGTCTTGTGCAGATGTACATAACCATGCCATCATCTTCTCAAAAAGCCAAGTGTTTCAATGGTTGAGTGACGAGTCTTTGAAACGCAGGGAGCAGTGCGTGATTTCCACTTAGCCCCGGATCCAGTATTGGGCCATAGCGGATCTCAAGGAATGTGGGTCAATGTTGCTACCTCGCATACCATGCACTGACACATGAGCGCCAGGCGCATGTGTAGCAACGGCAAGTCCCTAACCTTCAAGTTCCCTACGGAGAAGGCTGATGAAGAAGCTGTTACGATCTAAAAACATTGCGACCCCAGCCCCTTTCCTTCAAGAGCACACGACCTCTATCCTATGACAGTGACCACATGACCACAGGAAGCATTTTAGTCTGACTAGGCACGGTATGACAAAGTTCTTGCACGAGGTCGAGTCTGCCATGTGCACTCAAGCAACACATTGTTGAGCGACTTGGCAGTGTCGAGGATGACGTCCTCATCCCCGCCGCTCAAGACATTTTGAGTCTCCATTATTAGTACAATGCCGATGAGATGAACGAGGCGAAAATGATACTTACGAATAGGGGCTATGTCTTAACATCGGCTAATCAACTTCGCACATAGGGTCGCGCCATGCTGGTGGGAATAGTACACTAATAAATACCCTCTGGAGCTTTTTCATTCGACTCCCTCATACAGGCTGATCCATCATGACAGAGGAGAAGTACGACGCCATCATCGTCGGAGCGGGCTTTAGCGGCATCTACCAGCTCATCCACCTGAGTAAGCTCGGGTTGAGCTGCAAGATAGTCGAAGCAGGATCCGATCTCGGTGGAACGTGGTATTGGAACACATATCCAGGCGCTCGTGTCGACAGTGAGGTCCCCATCTATGAGCTTTCGCTCCCAGAACTTTGGAAATCATGGACATGGACAGAAAAGTTTCCAGCATGGAAAGAACTACAAGCGTAACTGGCAGCCTTGACATCCGCTCCATGACGGGAATCTTACTTGACACATTGCAGGTATTTCGCGTACGTCGGGGAAAAGTTCGATATTCGCAAGCACTGCCGATTTGACTCGACTGTAAAACAAGCTTATTGGGACGATCATTTGCACTTGTGGCACATCACCGCCGATGGAAAGGATGGCTTGTACAAGGGGTCTGCACGATATCTGGTCATGTGCATGGTTAGTGGTTTCCTGTGTGCATCCGTTCGCCGAGCCCCATGTAATCGTCCACAGGGCTTTGCATCCAAACCATATGTGCCAGATATCAAAGGGCTCGAAACTTTCAAAGGTCCGTGCAGTCACCCAGGACGCTGGCCAAAGGAGGGCATAGAGACTGTCGGCAAGAGAGTGGGGGTCATCGGTACCGGAGCGAGCGGGGTACAGATCATCCAAGAGATTGGACCACATGTAAGCGGGTGCACCCGACCTCCCCCCACGTCGAAATATTGAGAAGTGTTCTGTGGAATAGGTTGAACATCTTACCGTATTCCAACGAACCCCGAATCTTGCGCTCCCAATGCGCCAACTTTCATTGAACAAGCGGCAACAGAATCCTTTTAAGTACGTGTATGACGAGTTCTACAAGAAACTCCGCACGACCGCCACTGGGTTCCCTGCTGATAATATCATGCGTCGGATGTTGAGTGACAGCGAAGAAGAAAGGCGAGCGAACTTTGAGGCGTTGTGGGACATGGGCGGTTTCAACTTTATAAGTAGGTGGTCACTGCACTTCCAGCTGCTTATTTACTCATGTCATACAGTCGGAAACTATATCGATCTTCCCGTGAGCAAGGATGCAAACGACGTAGCCTACGCATTCTGGAGGGAAAAAGTCAGTGAACGTGTGAAAGATCCGACGAAGCGAGATCTCTTGGCTCCATTGGTTGCTCCCCACCCATTTGCTTGCAAACGCGCGTCTCTAGAACAAAATTTCTACGAAATTTGCAATCAAGATAATGTCGAGATTGTTGATGTTAAGACGACACCCATTCTTGAGGTAACGTCAAATGGTCTCAAGACTACTGAAAAGGAGTACGAGCTTGATGTTCTTGTTCTTGCTACAGGTAGGTGTGAGGCAACGTTATGGGGCTCAAAAACGCTAATGGCGATGATTCGCAGGTTATGATACCTATATAGGCGGGTTTACCCAGATCGACTTGCGTGGTTTAGATGGAGAAACCCTTCAGGACCACTGGAAGGACGGAGTCATGACCTAGTAAGGCTTCCGAATCTTACAAATAGTTGAGACGTTTACCATGATTACAGCCTTGGATTGACAATTGATAACTTCCCAAACCTGTTCTTCGTATATGGACCACACGCACCGACAGCACTCTGCAATGGACCCACATGCCTGCAACTACAGGGCTCTTGGATCGTCAGCACCATCGATTACCTAGAGAAGAACCGTATCACCAAATTCAACCCCACCCATGATGCCGCTACTGCGTACAAGAAACACCTGGAAAAGATGTGTGCAGCCACGTTGTACCCGCAGGCCGATAGCTGGTATATGGGCGCCAACATCCCCGGCAAGAGGCGGGAGGCGTACAACTACCTTGGAGGTGTCAGAAGGTACGGAGAAGAGATCATGGACGAAATGCAGCGTGGCTATCCGAGTTTCCAGAGGGAACCGCTGACACATTCTCAGCTTTGATTCTCTCTCGGCTTCGGGGGCTCGCTCTTCTAGTAGGTGCACATGTACAGTATGATCCAGGAGTCAATTCCAGACCCATTGCTAGCGCTACCTGAGTCCTTGTCCAGCATCAAGCCGGGAGCACCTACAGTTTTGGCATCATGGTGTCATTGGATGCCGAAAGGACCGCGAGGTATTGGTGAGGCTGGAGCGATACCAAAGGTTTCCCCTGGGCTCTACGTCAATGATCGCGCTGATAAGTACCAAGCAGTCATTGTTCTCTCAGGAGGTATAAAACATGAGAACTCTGACGATGCTGTCACTCCCCCCCTTCTTTCTGCATTTCAAAACTTTGGCTCTATATTGACATCAGCGTGCGACGCCTCAGGAACTCTACAACGCCCTCGGTCTTTAAGTGGCAAAGTGTTCGTCAGCGTGGGGACATTACCTGTTTGCTTTGGTGAGTGAGAAACGTATGTTTTGAAGTGCAGTAGACGCTCAGATGAAGAACATAGAATAACAACCCCACTGGGTGGTAGGAACAAAATCTACAGTACTTGGTATCTGCTTATCAGTAAAAATTACATTGCAATGCCCCCACCTTCCGAAACGGTTCAACACCTCGTGTCATTCTAAAGCCTCGCTCTCGCCTCCAAGCTAGGACGCACTGTTCCCGCACTGCCAGAACCACTTCTGGTATAGGCAACCACGTTTTCCTGGTTCTCTGCCCACGTCAGGAGCTCACTAATGAGCGAATCAATCTCCTCTTCCGTGTTGCGTGCATGGATGATGACGCGAATCCGAGGCCTTTTCACGACGGGGTAGGTCATTGCAGTAACGCCGTGTCCCCTCTGCAAGAGGTAATCTGCGAGGTTGCGCGCATGAGGTGTGAACATGGGGATGACAGGAGAACAAAGCCCATGGTCATCGGACTCGGCGGAGCCCGACTTATCGATGGCAAGAATGGCTTCAGGGATTTCTCTCAGGGCAATAAAGAGGCGTTGATGTGCGTATCGGGATAACCGATTTAAGCTTTGCCGAAGCTTGATGAAGGGTACGAAAAGAAGCTCGGGATTAGCCAGTTGAATTTCAGGGGGGATGGAGCGATTAAGTTTACCTCGTGTCCTCGTGTGCTCGAGATGGCATCAAGGCAAACTTGGAGTGCGTAAATGTCAGGATAAGGCATTGATGTCGAAAATATGACACTCTTGGCGAAATTTATCAGGTAGTTCCTCACGATCGGAGAAGTCAACACGACGGCTGTATACAAAGGCTGACATGAGAACAGGTCCTTGCCAATGTCAAAAAAAACAACTGCAAAAAGAACGTACCACCGTGATAACCCCAGGCTTTACCAAAAGTATGGACCTTGGTGTGAACGCGGTTGCTCAAACCGAGCATCGAGACATACCCGGTACCGTTAGGTCCACATATACCGGACGTATGGGCCTCATCTACCATAATATGGCTATGTCCGGCAGGGACGAGTGCCTCAACGAGTTCGACGATCTCCTCGAGAGGAGAGAGGTCTCCATCCATGCTGTACAGACTCTCCACCACAACGAACACTGTAGAAGTTCCCTGGGTGATCTGAGGATGCTTCTGCAGGACGTTGCGAAGACATTCCTCAAACGACGCAATGGAGTTGTGCGAAAAGCGATAGGACGCGGCTCTGGAGGAAGACGCCCGGATGCCTTCGCGGCAGGAAGAATGGATTAATTCATCATAGATGATGACGTCATTTTTCTGTGGGATAGTGGTAAGGAACGCTAGGTTGGCACTGAAGCCTGAGCCGAAGACCAAGGCAGAAGGGGCACTGAAGAAAGTTTGGAAGTTCTGTTCGAGTGTGTTGTACTCTGCATAATTCCCCGTTGCGAGACGAGAACCGGTTGAGCCAAACAGCTTGGGTGCTACTTGGAACTTGCGAAGGAGTTGATCCCGAAGAACGGGATCCGTCGATAGGGACAAATAGTCGTTTGAGAAGAAGTCGGGAGCAGAAGATGGGAGAGGGTCATCGAGACAGAATATCGTCATGCCATCTTGTGCGCGGCATGCGATAGCTTGCTGGAGTGAATCGAGTAAAAACGTACTCTGAGACATGATCAGCTGGAGGGAAGTGGGAGTGATCAAACCTGACATGCGATTCCACTCTCCCTTTATGCTCGAGCAGCAAAGTTTGACACCTGCATGCGGCCCTAGCTGCCTTCCAAATGTTTTTGTCAAGGGAAATTCCAAGTCGTAAGACTGTGAGATAAACTTTAGAGTGATAAATTGAAAATTTAACAATGTTTTTAGCATGATACGACTCTGTGATTAGTCGGAGATGATACTATTTGCCGTTCAAAAAGAAACTTCAACCTTGATTGATTGCACGTCCCCTGATGGACGTGTAGCCCCGAGCGGAATCCCCGTCGGCAGCCCAGCTTCACGGGTTTCTTGTTCAAGCAGGTGTCATTCTCAGGCAAGGATCCTACTTGGCTGGTTTGTAGGCACATCTTGTGAGAAGATGCTCTGCCTATGGCGGTGATAGCCGGCTGGCGGGACCAACTCTCTGAGGCCGCGCCGTGGGAGGGAAGGATGTTTGTGTGCGATCTGTGCAACGAAGCTGGATCAGCTCAATCAAACAAAGGAAGTAAAGGACAACTACTTCCAATACAATATGCAGAGCGCTTTGACATCAGCTTGTGAGAGAACTAGACCCTGCCAACGTCAAGCGCTAATTACCGGGGTAAACTCGACCAGGATCATGCGCCCATACTCCCGTACCCAACAAAATCGAGTCGCCGCATTCAATTCTGCCCACTTTGGATGCTGAAACACGATCGTGATGCTACTCTCTTCCTCAAGGAGTTCGGAGGCGCGCGATATCGGCCCATATTGGCGAGAAAGTTCAAGGCATGTCAAACTGGATGCCAGTGATGTGTTCAGCGATACCTGGGTCCAGCCTTCAAACAAAAAACAGATAAATTGCATGGATTCACGTATTAGTTCTGCTTTTGCAGGGTTAGCTTGCCGTTCAACTTTCAGGTGGAAGCATGGGCCCTGCTGCCTGGTGGTGAAGTCGCTGTCACTCGCTGGCAAAGGCTCCGAACCAGGTTGAGGCTCTCACGTCCAGTTGCCGAGCACCCCATTCTCTCAACACGTGCCAACACGATCTGATTCAGATCCCGGAGCCTCTGAGATGGTGACAT
The DNA here is from genome assembly GCA_038089015.1 of Chalciporus aff. trinitensis. Classification (NCBI taxonomy): domain Eukaryota; kingdom Fungi; phylum Basidiomycota; class Agaricomycetes; order Boletales; family Boletaceae; genus Chalciporus; species Chalciporus aff. trinitensis. The sequence goes on along the minus strand of JBBPJZ010000723.1, from coordinate 3,985 downwards.
CACTTTATTTAAGAGTCAGGAACGAGTTTTACCTGAGTGCGGGAATCTTCAAGTTGAAGGATTCCCTACACGCTCAAGGGCCACTTTCTCTCAAGCAAATGGAGTCGCGTGACAGGGAATACTATATACACTTTAACACCGATTCAATCTTTGAGATCACTAAAGTCTCGCTCTCGCCACTGAATCCGGCCCACCCGGCCCGGCACTACCTCCAACACTCTGTGTCTCTGCCCACGTGCCCAATTCTCTGATAAATCTGTCGACTTCTGCTTCCGAATTCAGTGCATGGATTATAACACGAATCCTCTCTCTGTCGGCAGCGGGAGGGGTGATCGCCCTTGGAGCGTATCCCTTGTTGACGAGAAACCGTGTGAGATCCGCCGCTCGAGTTGAAAAAACGGGGACGATAGGGGAGCAGAAACTGTAGTTCTCGAGTTCTGTCAGCGATGATTCTTCGTGTAGACACAATAAGTCTGGATGGATGGTCTTGAACGCTTCCTTGAGTCGTCGGTGAGTGTATCGACATATCCTGCGCAACTTGTCTCTTAACTGGAAGAAGGTGGTAATGTTAAGATTAATTGATCTCACGGGAGGAGCAAAGCAACCGTACCTGATCGCCTTTCTCGCTGGATATGACGTCAAGGATGGAGTTGAGTGCATAGATATCGGCGAAGGTCATCGAAGTGGAGAATACGACACTCTTTGCGAAATTGAGCAAGTAGCTCCGTATGATTGGGGAGGTTAACACAACAGCTATGATAAGAGGGACGTGAGTAAGCACGGCTACGGGATGGAAAGGGCGAACCCGTCCAAAGAAGTATACATACCTCCGTGGAACCCCCATGCTTTTCCGAAAGTATGGACCTGGGTATGAACACGGTCGTTCAAACCAAGCATCGAGACATAGCCTGTACCGTTTGGCCCACATATACCAGACGTGTGGGCCTCGTCAACCATGATGTGACTACGTCCGGCAGGTACGTGAATCTCAGTAAGTTCGACGATCTCCTCGAGAGGACAGAAGTCTCCATCCATGCTATACAGACTCTCCACAACGACGAACACCGTAGAAGTCCCCCGTATAATTTGGGGATGTTTCTTCAGGACGTTCCAGAGGCATTGCTCAAAGGAGGTGATGGAGTTGTGTGAAAATGGATAGATGGCATCGCGAGCGGCGGAGAGACGGAAACCCTCGCGGCAGGACGAATGCATGAGTTCATCGTAGATGATGACATCGTTCTTCTGGGGGACGGTGGCAAGGAATGCGAGATTGGCACCAAAGCCAGAGCCGAAGAGTAAGGCAGAGGGGGCCTGAAAGAAATGTTCAAATCGTTTCTCGACTTTGTTGTACTCCTCAGAGTTTCCCGTGGCAACACGGGATCCTGTGGAACCAAACAAACGAGGTGCTTTGAGAATTCGCCGAAGGAAATTCTCTCGAAGTACAGGATCTGTGGACATAGATAGATAGTCGTTAGAGAAGAAATCGGGGGCAGAAGACGGAAGCAGTTCATCTGGGCCACCAACTGTGATACCATCCTGTATGCGACGAGCAAATGCTCGCTGGATGGATTCGAGCAGAGGGGAGTTTTGGGACATGACTGTGAGTCTGAGGGGAGGTATACAGAGGCAAAAAAACACGCATACTTCACTGTCTTTATAAACCTCAAAGCAGACCTTTCTACAAGTAGACCCAAAGACCCTGCAGTTGCACATGAAGAAACGTGTGCCTTTGAGACCAACTAAAACAATGCGATATGCGGGCCGCCCTGAGCACTCCCTTGGCTAGGGTGGGCTGTGTGTACAAATCATTGTTCAGTCTCATTTGTCACATTATAGAGCAAAGGCACGAACCCGGTTGACTTTGGAGTGATATCAAATGAAGTTACCGCGGAGATGCTTCCAGATTTATTCTAGCTCTAGGCAGCTCTAGCATCCTAATTTATTTCGTCTTCACTCACCTATCAACTATAAAATTCTGGGGGATATTAAAGAAAAGCGAGCACCAGGCTCATTTGACCACATGCAAAACAAAGACATTTTACCTTGTGGCGATTGCGTTGGCTATCATAGATTATGGAAAGCATGCTCCATCAATCGACAGGTTGGTCAGCTGGTCACCGGTCAACGGATGGCACTTGCTCACCTCCGCATGAGTCTCATTAAGTCACTGCCCCTTGCAAGGTAGTTACCCGTCAGAGGCTATGGTGTCTTCAAGTTTGCAAGAAGAACTAAACTAAAGTCTGAAAGAGTTAGAGGGTTTCCGACGCTATAACCTTATTTGAAGTTTCTGCACTCACAACGAAGTTGCAATTTGGACGAGTTCAAGTTCATCGTCTGAATCTGGCAGTGAGACAAAGCCTCACTTGAGCTCCGTTTTGCCTATGATAAATCATAATTCCCACGCCCTCATACTATCCACTCTTTGCACTTCAGATTGCGTTTATAATTAATTCGGACCTTGTATAACACCCAGCCATCATTACCGCCTTTCGTTTCTATGTCGACTCTCCTAACTATCCCCACATGCCAATTATCTCGGATCCACGCTGGATTACCGGTCGGCCACGATCACATTGTGGACGGGTGAGTCTTAGTAATGACGAAATATCTTACACTTTCGTACACTCTAGCTGTCCCCCCTCATTCCTTCCTCGGATCCGGGTGGACGAGCGGGAAATGAGTACTTCTCCATATCCCAATCCATCGTATCGTCTATAAATCTCCGATGCGGCACGCATTGAATCATCATCCTTTCTGGGGTACCGCGATTACTATACCGTCACGCGCCGTTTTACCCGCTCGCCCGTTACGCGTTATTATCTTTGATCCAATCATTCGTGTCAAGATCATGACCGACCCCAACTCCGACACCGATATTATCGCAAATAGTCAAATCCAAGACCACAGTACGTCTTTATCTCCTCCTTTTCCACTCTCAAAGTCCGATTTGATGCGTACCCCGTAGTCACAGCTCGACCACAGCTCCAACGCCCACCGGCGATCGAATTTTTTTTTTCTTACATTGAGCTCGATCGCGTGCTACGCCACATATCAGAAGGCATTGATCAGAACGCTGTCGCCCGCTGAGTCAAACAAACACTAGGTAATGCAAATGGACGTTTTACGGTACCCCTTGCACGAGTGAGGCACGAGCAATTCGATATTCCAGACTCCACCCTCTGGCGGCGATTTCGCGACCAGCTCTTGACAACGTTCGAGTGTGATATGTAAATTGAATGTGGGTATCTTCATGACGATTCATTAGGGTAACTAGGATAGCTCGTACATAACGAAAGCAAGATAGACACAGGACACAGGAACGAATGCAAAAAAAAAAATGAAAGCAACATCGTACCTACATACCCCACCCTTCACAACACATCTCCGTATACAAGATCAACTTTCCACTCTCCAATACACAACGACGAAGCATCACCTGGCCTCTAGATCAATCTTACTGACGCGTGGCCTAATCGCGGGTTCATCATCATCATGACGAACAGTCTTGGTCATCGCCACTTGCACACTCATCGTCGGATCCATCTAAACAACGTACACGGACGATCAACTTGAACTCTCCATCCCAGCTGCGCAATTATCTTCACGCACCGTCCGGACCGTTTGCTGAGGGCTCACGAAGACTGGCCCGAGATTATACGAGCTATCGATGGTCCCCCCTTCGGTCACCGCGGATCGCGCCTTGATATAATCCCGTGCGTTAAGGTTTGCGAGCACGGTGTTGCAGTAGAGTGGACAGAGCGGGAAGTAAAGAGCGGCATAAATCAACGTATTTTTGAATGCTATAATCTATAATTGGGGACGGAGAGTGAGAGAGGGGGAAAGGCAAGGAGACCAGACCAAGTTCAGTCGTCAGGTACGAGCGGACGTGAGAAGGAAAAAAAGAACCGCTTACCGCAACAAATGTAAAGACGGCAAAGAGCGCAGTCCAGATGCCGGTGTTGATGGTGAGAATGAGGAGCTTTTG
>JBBPJZ010000722.1:0-14441 GCA_038089015.1 Chalciporus aff. trinitensis | reverse complement strand
GAGCAGAGAGCAGTTGAAGAGGAAATCTCCAAGTGAACTAAACTGGGGTTTTCCCAGTCAGTCCCTTGGGGTTTATATAGTCCTACATCTATTTGTACATGTTTGTCCCTACTATATCTATAAGAGGTAAAGGTACATGGTACGATGTATGTGGGTTTTATGATTGAACGATAAGGAATATGAAATAGAGAGCTGTGCGCATAGCCTGGTGAAACAGGGGGTGGCAGCACAGGAATGTGAGACAGGGCGTAAGGCGCAATTGAAGCGGAAATGAAAAGAAGTGAAATCTGTGCGCATAACCTGGCGACACAAGGCGTAAGGCACAACTGAAACGGAGATGAAACATGGGAATGTAATTAGTCCATATGGGGATAGAGTGGAAGTGGGGTGGCGACTGTGGCAACGAACTGGAATACCACATGTCTGTGATCAGATATGATCATAAGATAAGATCCTGAAGAGATTAGATAGCAAAGCGAAGAGAAATGATTAAGTCCATGGTACGTAGCGTGCTTTGTGAGGGCACCGTAACACGAGGTGTGTATCAGATCTCTCAAAATAGCTAAAGAAATTCTTCTAGATGTAAAAGTATCATCAGATCAGAAGAAGAAGCAATTCCTACCCACAAAGGCGCTGCTTGACAGCGGTGCTAATGTGATATTCATTGACAGATGATGAGTGCAAGATAACAATCTGAAGTTAACCCCATTAAGAAACCCTATACCAGTATTCAATGTTGATGGAACCAAGAACTCTGCTGGAGATATCACACATGGAGCAGAAGTCATTATCGAATATGAAGGACACAGAGAATGTGTTACAGCAGAAGTTACAGATCTAGGACAGAACCAAGTCATTTTAGGATATTCTTGGCTGAAATGCCATAACCCTGAAATTGATTGGATCTTGGGTAAAGTGAAGATGACACATTGCCCACACACCTGCTATATGCTTCAAGAGAAGTCAGTTTTTCTTAGAACAATTGAAAAAGAAGAAGAGGACAATGCTTATGAAGCACATCATATCAGAAAGACATTAGAAGCCACACCCCCAGCTAAAGTTGATAAGAAACTGGAAGAACTAGTCCCAAAAGAGTTTCATGAGTTTCTAAAAGTGTTTTCAAAACATGAGTCAGAACACATGCCTATAAGGAAACCATGGGATCATGCAATAGATCTCAAAGACACGTTCAAACCCAAGAAAGGAAGAATCATTCCCTTAAGTGTTCAGGAACAAGAAGAAGTTTCTGCATTTATAGATGATCAAATGAAAAAGGGATACATCAGACCTTTCAAATCAGAACAAATGTCACCAGTATTCTTCGTACCTAAGAAAGATGGCAAGAAACACATGGTGCAAGACTACTGGTACCTGAATAAACACATGGTTAAGAATAACTACCCTTTACCACTCATTTCCCAACTCATGGATAAGCTCAAAGGAGCTAAGTTATTTACTAAGATGGATCTATGATAGGGATACAACAACATCTGAATCAAAGAAGGTGATGAATGGAAAGCAGCCTTCATTTGCTTCCGCAGTGCTTATGAACCCCTCATGATGTACTTTGGATTATGCAATTCTCCTGCTACATTCCAAGCAATGATGAACAAGATCTTTGCTGATATGGAAGAAGTAGTTGTGGTATACATCGACGATCTCTTAATCTTCACAAAGACAGAAAATCAAGAAGAACACGATGCCTTAGTCAAGAAAGTCTTGGCATGTTTAGAAGAGAATGATCTATTTGTAAAACCAGAGAAATGCATGTTCCACATGAAAGAAGTAGAATTCCTTGGAATGATTGTCGGAGAAAAGGGAATCTCCATGGACAAATCTAAAGTTTCAGCAATCATAGATTGGCCAGTTCCTAAGACAGTTAAAGGAGTTAGAAGCTTCCTTGGACTTATCAACTTCTACAGAAGATTCATCCAAGATTACTTCTAGATCACTAGATCCTTAAATGATCTTACGAAAAAGGATATTCAATTCAAATGGGAAGAAGCACAGCAGCATGCATTTGCCACGCTGAAAGAAAAGTTTACAACAGCACTCATCCTTGCATTCCCAGATGAGAATTCCCATTATAGACTTGAAACAGATGCATCAAACTTTGCCACTAAAGCAGTGCTCTCAGTATTAAAAGAAGACAAATGGCATCCAGTCACATATATGTCTCACAGCATGACACCAGAAGAACGCAATTACCCAATAGCTGACAAAGAAATAATAAGCGTGATTCACACACTTGAAACATGGTGCCACTATCTAGAAGGATCCAAACACAAGTTTGAAATATGGAATGACCATGTCAATTTGCAATTCTTCATGACATGACAGAATCTTAATGGATGGCAAGCATGTTGGTCACAATATCTATCACACTTTAACCATGTATGGTTATACAAGAAAGGTGCAACCATGGGAAAAGTAGATGCCTTATCAAGAAGAGAAGATCACTCTATTGGAATAGAAGATGAAAATAAAGGAATCATTGTTATTAAACCAGAACACATCAGAGCATGCTCACTGCATATCTCAGATGAAGGAGACAAAATTAGGCAATGGATCAGAGATGCAACATGGAAACTAAAAGAGAAAGAAAAATACGCCTTATGTGAAGAATTCAAAATATGTGATGATAGACACCAAGATGGCTTACACACAAATGAAGAAGGAAAACTTTATGTATCAGATTATGGCGATCTCTGAATGGAAATCATACGACTCCATCACAATACACCTGTCACAGGACATCCAGGTCAGGAAAAGATGATAGATCTAATTCAACGGAATTACTGTTGGCCAGGAATGTCAACATTTGTAAAAGAATATGTTTCATGATGTGGCAAATATCAACATTTCAAAGGAAAGAACTCCACACCTGCAGGCAACCTGCAACCACTTGAAACACCACATAAACCATGGGAAGATATCTCATCAGATTTCATCACCGATCTACCCATGTCCACTGGATATGACACAGTCCTTGTGGTAGTCAACAGATTCTCAAAAGAAGTTGAATTCATTCCATGCACAAAACAGATGAAAGCAATGGATATGGCTAAATTATTCCTGACGCACGTTTGGAAAGCACACGGTCTCCCACAATCAATTGTTTCAGATCAAGGACCGCAATATGCCGCACAAGTAATGAAAGACTTATGCAAAAGGCTTGGCATTACACCCAGGCTATCCACCACTCATCACCCACAAACAGACGGACAAACAGAGAGAATGAATCAAGATCTACTCCAATATCTCTGCATTTGGTGTGCCGAAAAACAAAATAAATGGTCAGAATGGCTACCAATCGCACAATTTTCTTACAACACAAAGAAACAGATGTCAACAAAGAAGTCGCCATTTGAAGTCACACGTTCATATCAACCAAGAATGGAAATTGAACCTGGCACTTCTAAAGCTCCTGCAGCAGACACGTTTATCACAGAAATGAAAAACACATTAAAAGAAGTAGAAGACAATCTAAATAAAGCATCAGAAAAAATGAAAAAACTAGCAGACAGAAAAAGAACAGAAGCACCAAAATATAGTATAGATGAAGAAGTATGGTTATCAACAGAAAATCTAAAACTAAACAGACAATCAAAGGAACTACAAGAAAAATGGATAGGACCTTACAAAATCACAAAAGTAATAGGAAACAACGCAGTAGAATTATGACTACCCAAGACAATGAAGATACATCCAGTAGTAAACATATCAAAGGTAAAACCATATAAAGAAAGATTAGAAGGTCAAATAACAAAAAAACCTGGACCAATAGTCACAGAAGATGAACGACAACATTTACGAAGTTGATTACATTGTTGACTCAAGATGGAAAGAAAACACACTACAATACCTTGTCCATTGGAAAGGCTATGATGAAGAAGACAGAACATGGAAACCAGCATGGGAATTAAAAACAGCACCCCCATGTGTAAAAGAATTTCACAAGAAACACCCTAATGCACGAAGAAACATAAAGAATATTCTAGAAGCACAAGGTATTGATTACCTGGAATATCTCAGAAGCTTCCAGAAATACGAAAACATGACAGAACAGAAACAAACACAGTTCAACAGACTTGAAACTGTATAAGAAGGGACTGTCTCAGACAACAGACTTTAACCCACACCACCCACCCAATCTACTAGTCGAGCCACTCAGCTCCTACAACATCTTTACTCATAATAAAACATGTTCAACTTCCCAACCATCTGCATTGCCATGGGTCGTGTTATGATCCTCTCTATTATGCTCTTTCTCCTTTGCCTCGTAAACAACACGGTCACCCTCATCCTCAGCATCGCCAGCATTGGTGTTCTATTTGGTCTTACGGCCTCTCTCATGAACATGCTCTATGTCCTCACCCAACCTGACTCCATCCTCATCATGGACATTACACACAATAATGACATAGGAGAAGGAACAACAGGCTACACATTCACAATGACTCACGGGGCTAAACCCACACCCAAACCACATCACGGGTACAAATTTAACAATAACCCTAGAGACATTGATGCTGAAAACAAATGTAGACAATGTGCACAATGCTGTGCACAATGAGAAGCAGATGACATGCCATCACTTCATCCTGACAACAATGACCTTGAAGAAGGCATCACAAACATCAATGAGAACATCTCTCCTCAACAGTACGCAGACCCTGTTAATGATTGGGGATTCTCACAAGAACACATGGCACACAGGGAAGATGCATGGAACTACGGTGGCCATGCCAATGACAACTGGACAGACCCAGGTCCATCTACACACCAAGGTTATGGTTATGAATTCACAACCGAAAACACAGCTAACAACCAACCAGGTGTTGACACAGAAGGTGAACAAACTCGCCTTTTCATAACAGGTGAACTAACCAACAATGACAATGAAGATAACGAATGGGAGGCGCTGCATCACCGCTACACTGCTTAGGTCATTGAGGACACTGACCCATAGATGGGGGGAAGTGTTATGATCACTTATTTCATCATTCGGACTTAGCAACTTTTTCGCTCAACATCTTATCTTATCGCATCACATGACTTCCATCTAATCATATCATATCTATATCATGTGACCTATGACATCATACTCCAGACCACTCTTGAACTCTACACGTGTGGAACCCTATGGAACATTCTAGGACATTCTAACCAATAGTGATATAGACTCGTATTGTACAACTTATGAATAGTTATTACAGCCAATGGTGTTATGAGCGCTGTATGCGCGTACATAGAATCTTCTAGTATTTACCAAGCATGTACATACAGTAGCTTGACTATATAAGATCCAAGAGGAACTGGGGAACTCCTCAGTCTAAACCTCTTGGAGATTTCCCTCAACACTTCTCCTTGATGCATTAAGGCAAAGCCCTAAGTCAAAGCTCAAGTCTTGAAGCCCGATCAACTTCAAGTTAGTGTTTAGGTCATTTCATTCATCACCAGTTGTGAAGACAAATCTGATAATCTGCTGGTATTTGCTGAATACCTGATAGTGTTGTTCATGGATGTAAGAGATCCTGTCAGGATTGCATGGTCCAACACTGTTGTGCCAGTCACTCAAGACCAAGTAAACCTATTCAACCAATGACCTGTCAGTTCACCTCACAAGCATTCACTGTAGTCACCTACTGTTGTGGCTACAAATGCTGCTAGTCCACTCGACAGCTTGAGCTCATCCTCATGATCATCAAGCACTGACACAAAGTGATCTGCATACTTGATACTGTATGCAGTGGGCCCATTAAAGACTGTAGTGCACAAGATGTCCAAGATTACTGGGTTGCAGAAAGGTTGATGCATTGGGACCCCCAGATTGAAAGTTGGTTACATCAACAATGGCACCCTTGGTGATCCAAGAACTGAATGGCTGTACTTACCTTTGCATTCACTGGATAGATGAAATTGTCAAATTTCAGCAGCTTTGTGACAAGCTCTTCACATTCCCTCCTCAACCCAAAACCAGATATCACAATTGTTTGAGCAGCCCTTTTGAAGTTCTTGTGCCAAGTAGCCAGCCAAGCCTCAGCCTGATGAAGTATGAGTCTGAGATCAACAGAGGGTGACCCTGCAATGATAAACTGCCTATGTGAACACTTACCAAGTGGGCCAAGCGGTTGACATATGGTATATCCACTGCCAGCCTGTTAGCAATATCTAATAGATCCAATGACCTTGCACTATCTTTCATCACATTGAGGGCCATGCGATGCTTGTCCTTGACCAAAGGAAAGCCATGCTCAAATATGATCTCCTTTAAGAACCAGTCAATCCCAGTTTGTATCAGCTCTTGAATATGCGGCTGCTGGGCTTTGATTGAAATCACAGTGGTCTTGTTTTCTGGGTACACAAGGTTAGTGGTTAAGAAAGGATTATAAACCGCATGTGGATCATGATGCTCCATGAGTGGTTTCATGTCATTGGTTGGCTTGCCCTTGATAGCATAGGAAGGTCCCTTCTTGATCAATATGGTGCATTCCATTGGCTTCCCATTTTCAAGCTTGTCCCCAATGATGATGGGATGCTACTCCAATGTCAGCATTCAGACTTTGCTGATAATGCATTCATCACTTACTTTCCATGTGTGGTGTGTCTTCAAAGCAGTTGCATCAGCAACTGAAATGACTCAAAACAACCAAGAGTTGAATCAAGTCTGCACAAGAACCAGTAGGTTTGAGATAAGAGTTAAGTGCTGAAAGTGAGAAGTCACTACAGCAGGAGCAGAGGGCAGTTGAAGAGGAAATCTCCAAGTGAACTAAACTGGGGAGTGTCCCAGTTAGTCCTTGGGGTTTATATAGTCCTACATCTATTTATACATGTTTGTCCCTACTATGACTATAAGAGGTAAAGGTACATGGTGCAATGTATGGTGATTTTGTGATTAGATGATAAGGAATATGAAATATGAAGCTGTGCACATAGCCTGGTGAAACAGGAGGTGGCAGCACAGAAATGTGAAACAGGGCGTAAGGCGAAAATGAAATGGAAATGAAAAGAAGCCTGTCAAGGTGAAACATGCTGTGTGACAGCGTGAGAATGTAATTAGTCCATATGGGGATAAAGTGGAAGTGAGGTGGCAACTGTGGCAACAAACTAGAATACCACATGTCTATGATCAGATATGATCATAAGATAAGATCCTGAAGAGATTAGATAAGATAGCAAAGCGAAAGAAAATGGTTAAGTCCATGGTACATAGCATGCTTTTTGAGGGCACCGTAACAGCAACCTTCTTCTGACTGTGAGGATTGGATGGCTTAGCCTGTGTGGTTGGAATTTGGGGTATCTGTTCAGAACCTTCAAGTTAGTACTATATAGCTTGTGCCCCACTGCTGTTGAACTCATCTCCTTTTCCAGTGTTTCCTGCAGTTTGGATGCATCATGGCTAATGGTATGTAGAAACTCATCCTCACTTTCCTGGGTGCTGTCATGCTTGTGATCCCCTTCATTGCTTGCAACAGAGGAACCATTGCCCATGTTTACATTGTGGCCACCATCCTCATTGTCCATGACACTGCTGCTGACATCAGAGTCATCCATGTCTCAGACTTCTAGAGATACCCTGGTGAGTTTGTTGCTCTTGGTGCTCCTCTTTTTCATTGCCATGGCCCAGGGAGTGCTGACACTGGGAGCAGGCTTCTTCTCCTGAGGTTTAGAGGAAGTGAGCACAGCTGCTGATGGGGTGACAAAGCAGTTGTGAGCAGTCAAAGGAAACAAGGTGAGGAATCCACATATGGAGAAGATGAGAAGTCAGAGCAGTGGCTATGATGTCATCCTTATGAGAATCACTCACCTGTGGTATGCTGCAAGGTGTGCCTCTTTGTTCCATATTGTGCCTCTTGCTCAGGGGCCCCCAAATCTGTCCAAGTCTGTGGTGAGTGATATATCAGTGGCTGGAGTTCTTAACCACTCACTGTCCCTTTCACCCATATCACTCCCACCCTTCTTTGTAGGATGTTCCTGCAGCTTTGGCCCCCTGTCAAGCTCTTCTGCTGAGACAATTGCTGCCAGTACATGTTTGTGCTGCCCTCCACAGTTCTTCTGCCACACTGTTGCCATCATATCAGTGAGTGAATTTGTTTGACTCTAAGCCTGAGGCTTGTGTTGTTAGTACTGATACCTTTGTTTTCTTTCACAGTCTCCTTGGCCTTGCAAGATGGCCCTGTTATTTGACTCATGGTGAGAATCATGTATTTCTCTGTCTCTACATGCTTGCACTCACTGACATCAACTTCACCCTGCCCATCATTCTCAAAGATAGCCAAGGTTCTGCTCTTGTCAAGCTTGTCCAATGGATCACCAGCATTGGTTGATTTGGCATGCTTCACATTCCTCTTTTGAGTGGTGACTTTGCATGGAGTGAGTGCTTTGCCTGTAGGTTGAGAGCTCATTAGAAAACATGTTTGATTGGTGAGTTCAAAAATTTGCAGTGGATTGCAAATATCCCTTGTTGCCTGTCAACACCATACTTATAGGCACTACAAGACAATTGGCATGAACCACCAATTTGGTGCTGTCCTCCCTTCCTTTTAGAATATTTTGAGTGTCCCCCAAATTTTTGGACCCTCCATCCCAGTTGATCCTCTTCCTGGGCTACCCCTTTTAAGTATCCTCTCCAACTAACACCTCCAAACCATTAATCCCTTGGTTTATACCCTGTTAGTCCCCAACTGTCATTCTTTCAAGTAAGCCATTTCCATTTGTGCCAGTGATGAATTGAACTCATTTATTCCTCACAAACAGTATGGGACAGTCTCTCTGATGTCAATCACTCTGTCTGAATCTACCTGCTATTTCTTTTGGGGGGGGGAGCATGGACATTCAATGTCATCCTTTCTACAGGTATGGCACCATACTCACAATATAATCACACTAGCTGAGTCCAATCAGCTTACATTGACATTAGCATCTGTTCCAACTAGAATGATTTATGTGCAGGATGCCAATGCACATTCTCCATTCCTGGGTACTTCTGCCATCTTGCCCAGATACATAATCCCCCATGTGTGGCCATCTACAAGAATAGGAATGTCCAGGACAATGATCTGGACCAGCATGATGCCCCCACAGATGCTCCTATGGTCATCAATTCTTCAACCCTTACAAGAGTACCTATTACAACTCAAATGAAGAAGATCAGGCTTTGGAGGAAGCTGAGTAGGCTGAAATGGAACATGAGTGGAAACTGCCTCAATATGCTGATCCATCACCCACCAGTGAACCTGATGCTGAAGACATGGATGATGGGCCAGATGAAGATCATGAACAACACTCCTGTGCACTCCACCCCTCTCAGGACCCAATTATCACCCATTTCCTTTATGGCCATGCTGGCCACACACTCTCATAGTCTACTCACTCCTACACTGATTATCAAACTGCGCTGGGGACCAGTTCTGAGGGGAACACCTATGCACCATTTCAAACACACATGGACTATGAGGTAGCATGCTGTGCCAAACTACATGGTCCTGGAGACACTGCATTCACTGAGATGCTGGAAATTGATGGTGTAAGTCACAAGAATCCCTGAGATGTTCATTGTTAACCTTGCACCACAATACAGGTTGCAAAGGTGCTAGGTCTCTCATATAACAATAGTCATGTACTATAGTAATTAAGATACTCAACAAGCTGCCTGCAAAACATCCACCATTTCTTCACAAAGAAATCATTCTGGATGTGGAAGTGTTCAATATATTCTACAGGGATGTCATCAAGTGTATACAGTCGTTATATGGTGACCCTGAGTTTGTATTGTGTTTGGTGTTCACTCCTGAATGGCACTACATGGATGAGGGATGGTCCAAGTGCATGTACCATGACATGCACACAGGGCAATGGTGATGGAATGTGCAAGTAAGTCCTGTGTGCCTGATGGCGATAATGACTTGAACTAATTTTCTTCATAGAAGCAGCTTGAGAACAAGCAGCCTGGCACTACTATGATCCCAATTATCCTATTATTGGACAAGACCCAGGTCACCATGTTTTGTAACAAAGCCTGTTACCCAGTCTACATGACCTTAGGGAATCTCTCCAAGGATGTGCTCCATAAGCCCTCTGAGGGAGGCTGGATTCTTTTAGCATATCTGCTTGTCACTTGCCTGGAACATATCTCAAACAAGGTGGCATGATGTTGGACACTTGTAAATATGTTTCATGCTTATATGCATCATGTGCTGCAGCCATTGGAGAAGGCTGGACAGGAAGGAATTTGAATGACCAGTGGTGATGGCCTAGTGCATCATGGGCACCTGATCATCGCCTGTTACTCAGGAGACTATCCCAAACAAGTCCTCATCACCAGGATCAAGACAGGAGAATGCTTGAAGTGCAATATTGAGCATAATGAACTAGGCAGCTTAGATGCCCCAGCAAAGTTACGAGACCTCAAGGCTGTCTTGAATGCATTGGTGCTTGTCAATCAAGACTGTGTCATGTTCACCCAAGCATGTCAGAATGCCAGGATCAAGCCCATTTACAAGCCCTTCTGTCAGGATCACAACATCCTCCACATCTTTCAGTCAATCACTCCCAACATCCTCCATCAGCTTTATCAGGGAATATTGAAGCATCTCCTCACTTAAATCAAGGCCTGCTACAGTGAGGCAAAGATTGATACTTGTTGCCATCACCTGCCACCCAATCATAACATCTGGGTGTTCATGAAAGGGATATGCTTGTTGTCTCAAGTGAGTGGGGTGGAACATGACCAGATGTGCTGCTTCTTGCTTGGAATCATAGTTGATATCCCTTTACCTGGTGGGTTCAGTGCTGCATGATTGCTCCACACAACACAAGCAATCCTTGATTTCATCTATCTTGCCCAACTTCCCTGCCATACCACCAACACCCTTTCCCTTCTTGATGACATGCTGCATTGGTTCCATGCAAACAAGTCTATTTTCATCAATCTAGATGCACCCATTTCAATCTTCCCAAACTTCATTCACTCTGTCATTACATTGAAATGATCCAACTCTTTGGGATGACAGATAGCTACTCTACTGAGTACATGGAACACCTGCATATTGACCTTGCAAAGGATGCCTACCATGCCACCAATCACAAGGATGAGTATTTCCAGATGACAAAATGGCTTGAGCACTAAGAGAAGGTGATGTGGCATTGAAGGTTTATTGCTTGACAACAATGGGGTGAATGTGTGGTCATTCATATCATGCCTGACATGCTTTTTCAGCATGCCTTGAAGATGCTGAAACACCTGTTTGTGAACCAGGTGACCCTGGAGACTGTGGTCAATGCATATCAGGCACATTTTTTGTTGAGGCCCTCATCCATTTCATTGTGTGCTTGCAGCAACCAGGGCTCAATGCCATGCAACTTGAGGATGAGGCTTGCAGTGTGGCCCTGCCATTTTTACTGTCCCAGTTTTCCACAAGATCAAATTCCATCCCATCAACAGTCTGGGACACAAAATGCAAGAGACTACTGCTGACGCTGTTCATTGCCAATCAGAGCAGTGGGATGTTCAAGGCAAGAGGGTTCCAGGTCACTTTGACACCATGCTGGTGAAAGTGGACAAAGGCAGGAACACAGGGGTGGGTGGTAAGTGGATCCCAGTTGACTCAGATCATGAAGCAACTGCTGACATTAGATTGCACAAGGTCATCGTGTGGCCCAAGTTCATGTGGTTTTTGCTCTGCCTGAGAATGTCAAAGTGGGCTTGTTCAGATATGACTCAGAGGGCCTTGTACCTCATCACCTGGTGTACATAGAATGGTTTATCCCCTTCACTGTGCCAGAGCCAAACCATGGGATGTACAAAGTGTCTTATGCAACACACAATGGTGACTGATTATGCAGCTATAAGATTGTGGGATCGTCTCTCACTCTTGAGATCATGCAGGTGAAGTAGACCATATGGTATTCATCACAGCCTACACACTATCCATGCTGTCGAAGCCATGCCTTTCCCAAAGAAGGAACAGACCATTAAAGAAATGATACCAAAGGAATATCACAAATTCCTCAAAGTCTTCTCAAAAGGCGAATCAGAATGGATGCCCTTACGAAAACCTTGAGATCACATCATTGAGCTGAAAGACACCTTCAAACTCAAAAAGGGATGTCTCATTCCCCTTTCTGATAATGAACAAGAAGAAGTTTTGAGCTTCATTGACAAACAACTCTGAAAGGGGTATATTGTTTCCTCTAAATCTGAACAGACATCACCCATTTTCTTTGTGCCGAAGAAGGATGGACGAAAGCAGATGGTGCAAGACTACCGTTACCTAAACGAGCACACTGTAAAGAACAACTATCCCCTTCCCCTGATTAGTCAGCTCATTGATAAACTCAAGGGTCCAAAACTCTTCATCAAAATGAACCTCTGGTGGGATACAATAATGTCCGCATCAAAGAAGGTGATGAATGGAAAGCTATCTTTGTTTGCTTCTGCAGCACATTTGAACCCAAAGTCATGTTCTTTGGCCTCTGTAACTCTCCTGCCATGTTCCAAGCCATGATGAATGAGATCTTTGCCAATATAGGCAAGGCAGTGGTCGTGTACATCAATGATCTCATGATCTTTACCAAAACAGACGACCAAGCCAAACATGATTGGATCATAATGGAAGTTCTACAATGTCTTGAAGAAAACGACTTGTTCATCAAACCCAAAAAATGCTCCTTCCATGTTATGGAAGTTGAGTTCTTGGGAATGATAGTAGGAAAGGATGGTATATACATGGACAATGAAAAAGTCAAGGCCATCCTTGATTGGCCAGTTCCTAAAATGGTAAAGGGCATATGAAGTTTTCTTGGATTAGCCAACTTCTACCACCACTTTATCCAGAACTATGCCCAAGTCGCCCATCCACTCCATGATCTAACCAAAAGGGATCAACGGGATCAAAAGTGCCAAATGGCCTTCAAAGCTCTCAAAGAACGCTTTACCACTGCTTCTATCCTTGCCTTTCCTGATCTTGACTCCCAATTCTGTCTTGAAACCAATGCTTCCAACTTCGCCACTGGTGCTATCCTTTCATGTTTGAAGGATGACAAATGGCACCCTGTCACATGTTCCAGCCATGCTATGTCCCCTCAGGAATGAAACTACCCTGTTGTAGACAAAGAGATGCTGTCAGTGATCCAAGCACTCGAGCAGTGGCATCATTACCTGGAAGATCCTCGACACCTCTTCAAAATCTGGAACGATTATGCCAATCTCCAATGGTTCATGACTCGTCAAGATCTAAACTGTCAGCAAGCCTGATGGGCCCTTTACCTCTTCTGCTTCAACAAGACCTGGGTTCACAAACCTGGAAAATCCATGACTAAAGCGGATGCTCTCTCATGATGAGAAAATCATATGATCAAGATTGAGGACAACAACAAAGAAGTCTTAGTCATCCCTCAGGAACAAATTCAGACAACCTACATTCACCCCTCAGGTGACATTCTTAAACAACACACGTTTCTTGCTACCTGTAAGCTATCAGAAACAGAAGTACAAGCATTGCAGAAAAGGGGCATCTATGAAAAGATGGATGGGTTGCTATATGATGAAGAAGATTGCATCTTTGTGCCAAATGATATCAAGCTCCAAATGGAGATTGTGCAGCAGCATCACAATGTGCCTGAGGCAGGTCATCCTGGTTATGAGAAGACATTAGAGTTGGTACACCATTCCTATATGTGGTTCGGTCTGCCTTCTCTAGTAAAATATTACATTGCACACTGTAACATGTGCCAACATTTCAAAACCTCTCACATACCACCTGCCAGCAAACTCCAACCTCTTCCCATTCCTGACAGCCCTTGGCAGCATATCACAGCCAACTTCATTACAGATCTTCCTTGTTTCCATAGCTTCACCTAAAATGACTCAAAACCGCTAAGGGAATCAAGTCTACACACAACAACCTTACTGGAGGGAAGTGAACAGTGAGTTCAGAAGTGATTAAGAGGAAACTCCAAGTGAACTAAACTGGAGTGCCAGTCTAGCCCAGAGGATCTAATATACAAAAGACCTGTATGTATGTGTTGTAACACTACATATGAATCAGGAATAATAGCCAGTATCGTACAATATGAGGGAGTACTGCTATTGGATCCCAAAAGAAAGGTAAATGAGTAAACATAGCCTTGTGCAGCAGTGAGTAGTGGCATAGCCCTAATCAGCTCAGCATAGCAACAGATATGAAAAGAAGCGTTGTGCACAGCCCCATGCACAGCAACGGAAATGAAGATGTTGAGTCCTATGCAGCACACACATGTGCACAGCAACAGCAATGGAAATGAGAAGATTGCATACCATACTCTGCAGTGACAGCATCTCAAAATCAATAGAGAATGTAGGCGCAGATTCAGCACTAAATCAGTGACCCATTTAGTTTAACTGTCTGTGAACAAATTAATTCACTTACCCAGTGCCCTTCTGGATTTCCCTCTGAACA
>JBBPJZ010000721.1:0-14446 GCA_038089015.1 Chalciporus aff. trinitensis | reverse complement strand
CTCTCCTCCTCCCCCCTCCCCCTCCTCCGTCTTCGCCCTCTCCCCCCCCCCCCCCTCCACATCTCTTTTTCCCCCCCCCCCCCCCCCCCCCGAGTCACCGCCATGACCCACTGACCGTTGGCCCAATCATCTCTTCCCCGTCCGTCGCAGTTTGGTCCTGCCCAGAGGCACAATTCCCTTTTAGGGTCGACTTCTCCAGGAGATCCGCCATGCTCATTGCCGCCCATAAACTTTCGGCACGAGCCATGCCCAAATTAAGTAAGCGCTCCGGCGCTCCTTCCCATTTTGGAAAATATTTGCGGAGAGATTTCCTCATCTTCCGCGCAAGTCCAAGACGACATGCCCTTGTGCAATACACTGCTCATGAACAGCCGCCTAACACAGGTATGAATTAGAACACATGATAGTCCTCATGTTTCACCACTATCGTCATCATAGCCTTTTCCATCTTTTCGAGCTCTACTAGTAGACTCATGTATACGCCACCTGCGGTCATTCCACCTCCCGTGAACTTGCACAAACGCACCTCAAGGCGCTGTCCGGGTGCTACGGAGAGCGTAAATATATTCCTCGTGGCATTATACTCGACCCCCCTCAAAATCTCGCATCCTTTCCCTTCCCTTTCTATCTTTGGTTGTTTTCAGGTTACCTTGTGGGTTCGCACTCCATGCATTTAACCCCCCTTCCCAAGGCCCGTGCAATAGCGTCACACATCCACACCTGTGTTTTCGGCCCACGAGCCGGATCGTCATGACCGATCCCGCGCACTATTTTCCCCCTTGTCTTTCTCGCCTTCGCTCTCCCGATGTCATGGCGTGGCTGGCGTCCGGTGGACTCGCACTCCGTCTTCTGTCT
Organism: Chalciporus aff. trinitensis; assembly: GCA_038089015.1. Lineage (NCBI taxonomy): Eukaryota > Fungi > Basidiomycota > Agaricomycetes > Boletales > Boletaceae > Chalciporus > Chalciporus aff. trinitensis. The sequence continues at coordinate 13,591 of JBBPJZ010000721.1, read as the reverse complement.
TAACTCATCGCCTGTCAAACAATATGATCACACGATAATCATCCTTTCATCACATGCCGCCTCCTCGGTTTATCATATCATACAATTTTTTTTTCTGTTCTTTTCCCATCTGGAAACCCCACCGATCAACCAAAACCTTCTCCGTCTACTTGGTCCTCTGTACGTCCCAATATGTGGTCTAGCCAAGTCTGGAAGAATTCTGTCGGACATTAAATAACAGATAACAGCCAGTTGCAGTATGCGTCGTGTTCCTCACCGTTTGTCCGGTCCAACAGATCTCGCCATGTGTACCTCCAAAGTGCCAGATCGTCGGCACATGACAAACATATAGAGCCTGCTTCTTCGAACCGCCACTCTGAATGTGCAACAGAGGTCTCTAGTGCGGCAGAGGGCAAAGCAAACTGGACTAATTAAGTGGCGCTCACTCCTGCTCGCGCTTCGGTCCACATATCAATTATGATCCGCCGAAACGTACCAGGACCACGTTCAAGATGGCGAAATTCAATCGGCCGACGCCTTTCCTGAATTTCCGGACTCTGAACATGGTTCTCTACTTGCCAGGAATCCTTGGTACGTGCCTACCCATGTGGACTTCAGATTCGCTTTCTTCAGACCCTCTTTTTTAGATCTTCTGGAATTCGTCCCCACCTCCACAACGAGCCTCTGGCTCGTGTATTTGCAAATCAGGTGACAGCGCTGGATGATGCAGCGCATCTGCCACTCAATTACCATCATCAAAGATTGCGGCCGTTCGTCCGCCAGCGAAATAAGGCGATATCAATAAATTCATCGGAGTTATGCACGCTTCGCCACATCCCAAGTACCCCAGATCAAGTGTCGCTGATCATCGTCTGCAACTACTCCGACTCCGGCCACATCGCAAGATATCCATGTGGAACGCGTCGCAGTTGTGAATCTTCCGCGGACATCCCAGGTAGATTTGGTTGAGATCAAAATCGTCGCCCTGACAGTCGATGGGAGCCTGTAGCTTGGGTTGGATGGCCACACGGTTCTCTGCTCGAAAAGTAATAATGACAGACAAAACTTGCCATCGAGCGTCTGCATCTCATCAGATATTGTCTGTTGGTAGGTCGAATCTCATCTTTGCCCACCCCCTTTCCGCCACCCATATATGATGATGTTTGTGCTGTCACAAGACGGGAGCAACCAGGTTTGTTTTCCTTCATGCTCTTCGCACCTCTATTCCGTCTGTTTCGTTGTCAGTTGTCAACTCCTGTCGGTCACCTCAACGTTCGTTCACTTAAGGCGGCTCGTATACCGTTTTTGACGAAAGCCGAATCTGAACGGATCACGGCCTTATCTCCCCGTCCGGAATGACACAAAACTTTCCTAATCTGACCCCATCCATCAGTGGCTGGAAGTTCTGCGTCATCCAGCAAAGATACCCTCGTCGTCGCAAACTTCAAACACGCCGCGGGAGTAATAAAGATGTTCGGAACATGCATCATAGTATCCCCGACTGTCACTACTCCGAGCCTAGTGCCTTGGCATTGTGATGCCCAGGGGTACAATGAACAGTCGCTAGATATGGTATTATTTATTAATACCTCGATTTCCGACAGCAGATGCCAGGTAACGTTGACGCATTTCATATTTGTGAGGGGGGGTCACAGTCGGTACCATCAATAATGTGTCGCACTGGCAAATCTCCCCATCGAAAACGTGCCTCTTCGGTCCCCAGCATTGTGGCGCAACAATGTTGCGCCCGACCCGCGGATGCCTCAGAAGTTGGCGTATCTCGGTAACCCGGAGATCTGCGCACTGTCAGATGCAAGAACGTGCACATGCATGGCAGGCCCCCCCCTGTCTGCACGTTTTTAAGCGAGCGACGATCAGGAAGGAACTGACCATATTATACCCGCGACTAGTCCCGAAACCGATCATGGTGTGGAGTACGTACCTGTGAGTACGCATGAATCGTATCGCTCCATTCGTTTTCCGGCGCTCTCCCCCAATCAAACGCCACCCGACGCAAGGTGACAGGCCAATCAGCGGCACCGTCTGACGCAATGTGAATGAGACATGCCGTCCAATGTTGGCGCTCACACTGCGGCTACCTTTGGATCGCTCCACCGGTTTGAATGGTGGTTCATATCACGTGTTGATAACGAAAAACGAGGGATCAGGATACGAATTGAAGGTTATGACCATACCAAGACAACTGACGTTATTGACAAGATGTCTCCATAAACGGTACGCGGGGATCTCCCGCTGGTGACTTCCGCGAGACGTACGGCCGGTCTCAATGATAGGAGAAACGGGACGACTGTATTGATTTGAAAGCTAATCACAAACTATAGCATACTACGCACACTGGCGTGGGCCAACGTCCCTCGTTGCTAATCATAAGCGAGTGAAAAAGTAAGTCGAATTACCTTGTAGAGAATTGCAGGGACCAGAGATTCAAGAGCGTGCGATTCGACCAGAGGCAATTGTCAATTAGCACCGAGACCTTTCGTATCATTGGCTATGTAGGTTCTAGAGCTCAGTTTGAATTTTGAGTTTCGGGTCTAGATACGTTCGTACTAAGGACCCCTTGGGGGGGAGCGTGCAGTGTTGTGCTGCGCAAGGCCGGATGTGTTAAAGTCACGTGGCGTACGGACAGCGGAAACTTCCCTGACACTTTCTGGCAATGTTCTGATGTAGAAGCGCGTGGGACCGTCCCTCGATAAGGGTACCTATGCCCATTGGGATCCGTGGTCATCGTGCCATGCCATACATGACAAAAGAGGACCAAGTCTACATCACATGGTCCCTAAGCCAACTTCCTTCTCGTGCAAGATTCCTTGCAGGACAACAAAGAATCTGCCGTACACTCACTGCGACGATCACCTCCGAGTCCACTTGTCCGTTGAGTCGCCGCAAAAAAAATCCGTCATGAGCTCAGTTAGCCTAGCATTGAATAGGAACGAGTGTGAGTTCGCAACAAACACGGCGTCCGATGGACGCCTAACTTCGAGTAGCAAGCCTGCCTATGCGTCTTTTTCAATATGAATCTGGCATTGCACACATTACCAGTGACGAAATTCGGTAATCAGGACAGAGATTTCCCTGTGCCAGATCTGCCCCAACCATTGCAAACATGGGAGAAACGAGTGAATGGATTCGTCACAGGGATGACGGCTTGAAGAATGTCTGCGTAACCCTCGTTCTTTGGGCTCTCTCTTCGTGGCCAGAGGGTTTTGCTAACCTCCGTCCTCACGTAAATTCGGAATTCGAGCCTCAAAAAATTGTGTTCATCAACGATCAACAACCTCACGATTTGAAGCGGATTTGCCCCATTCGGGGGAGCTTCGTTGTGTGAGATCACCTTCTGGATAAGACATAAGGATGCAAGCCGGCGTGGACCACTCCCATTGGTGTTCGTTGATATCAGGGTCGTGAGACAGTGATATGGCTACGAAGGCAGGAAGGCAGAACTCCACCGACCAACCCACCACCGGCACATGCTCTTTCGCATACTCAGCTGAGCTGTATCTAGACCGGTGACGGTCAGTGAACCCTTCCATGTATAATCGAACCGTCCTTCGCTTTCGTCACTCGTCCCCTCCTCCCATATAAAGCCAGCCTCTATGCCCATCTTTAGAAAGTTCATGCACACGTGTGGCGCAGTATACTTTCCTGCGGCGACATAAACACGAGCCTTGGATGACTTTGCAAGAAGTGATTTCAGAGACAGAAGGAGCACATCGTGGGACGAGTGAAAATGCAGTAGATCCGACATGACGACTATGTCATACCCGGGCAACGTGTTGTCGATGCGCTGTGAAACTTTCCTGAAACAAAAGACCGTAATTCGTGATATGGAGAGGCTCCAAACGGCTTGATCAGAATCGATTGAACTTACAGAAGCAATGTGGTGTCTGTTCCCCATTCGTAACCTATACAATGGACCTCGGAGGGAGATCGGTAATGTTCAATGTTTCTTTCTACATTTGCTTTAAGGTTGCCGAGAATTCCATCGTCCGGATAATCGGTCGCCACGACCAAAGAAGGAGGCAGAACCAGGGTCGCTGCAAGTAGCGAAGGCAGCGCGCAGCCTGCTCCAAGTTCGACAACTGTAAAATACCGTCAGAGCGAAATATATCCTTTTTAGATGACTTACTCCTGCGATCTGCAACCTGGAAAATGCCTCGTTCAATGAGTTCTGCAAGGACGAGTGCAGGCGAGAACAGATGATCCGCCAACAACGTGTTCGCCTGTTATTTACTTGTTCACTAGCCTCCTTTATCGCACAACGCTGATCCACCCACCTTTCCCTCCTGGAATGATTATTGATCGGGATTTCCAGGCTCAACAAAGCGATAGACGTGAATTCACCTTAGGTGCCACCGTAAGTTTCAAGGGGCCGTACTGGACGTACGCTTGGTCTGCTACTGACTCTCCCCCCAGAATCTCTAGGGAGTCCGACAGGATATCTTCGATGTTCTCCTCCATCGCTAGAGCGTTGTACGTTGGCAAGAAACTATGTTTTCAATCTCCGCGATCAGACAAAATGCCCAGGCTTTTCTCCGCATAACCGACGACAGCTCCGAGACGCTTATCATCATCCGATGGGGGTCTCATCAGGGTCTCGCCCGGTCAACGTCACTGCAGCGTCTAAGCAATGATATCGATAGCCATACTAGTAACACTGCATCCTCAGGCTACTCTTAGTAGTGTCTGAGCTTCACTCTTAAACCTCTACACACTCCTTCAACTTAAACCATCCATCGATACGAGAAGAAAAGTTCACGAAGCCACGAAGCAACCAAGTGAGGGCAAAACCAGTGTACTCTAGCCTTAAATCCGCACCGCTCCTGATACGCTGCGTACGCCATGTCATTTACCACTCGTATGGTACGAGGGCTCCGACATTGGAAACTGCCTTCTAACGAAAAAACAGGCAAAGGATCAATATCCGTGAGCGTGGCTCAGACTGTTCTATTAACATGCTCGACACGGCCCCCGGGCCCTCGTGTGAGAGCGGTAAGATGGGCGGGGTTCGCTCCGCCAATAATGATTGAGCGTCTCACATCTGTGGGAGAGGCACGGATCCTGTCTTAAGAAATCTTCTCTGAGGAGGTAGTCTGAATCACCCTCTCCTAATCAGCGCTTTCACTGTGTTCTCAATTTTCGGACCAAGAAAGGTGTCTGTAGACTGTCATCTTTGAGTCCACTCGACCTATGTTTAACTATCCACTTACTCTACAGGCAACACTGCAGGTGGCGTGCATGTAGAGCAATCTCACCATTTATGTCATCACACCACCGGGTAGGATCATTCCGCCCAGAAAAAAAATACGCAGATCTCCACGTGCCGTGCAGGCTTGAAACGCGATCTGGTTAGTCAGTGCATAACAGCAGGATTCTTCAAGGGGCTAAACCAGATTGCCACCGTTCCTGGAATGCAGAGACTCTGCTAGCAGATGGCTTCTTCACCCAACATCTTTGTTCTTGAACGGTCAGGGCCGGAACCAGCATCTGGGAACAATGGGACCACCCTTGGTAGCTCATTTAGACATTGATCTGCATTCTGCCCAAGTGGGAAAACGGGCTGAAACAGTGCAAGCTATACAGGACACGATCGGTCACCTTGAAACATCAGAGCATGTTTCATCTCGGCAGGGTACCCACCTGGCAGCAATACCAGGGACGATGACTGTAAGAAGCCCCCAGAAGTGTCACCAAGGATCAGAAGTGCCACAGAAATGACCATCCCACCAGGGGTGGCATCGATCACTGATCTGGAGAGGGACTCAAAAACTCTCGCGACTCTGATGGACTGGGGGCTGAAACATATGTTGAGACGAACGTGTGATGGAGGGGGTTACACGATCAGGAGTTCATCTCCGGAGACCTCGCAATCCGGGTACACCGAGGCGTTCCTACATCAGGGGAAGGTTTGGGCTGAAGTAGCTATCAGGTTGTCCTGATGGGTGGTGACCCTGTTTCGCGGACGAAACCGTTCTCCTGGTACTAGTGAACGAGAGGGAACATGATCCGGGTTTTGTTCGCATTGTCATTCGGCGAAGGCTGCTTCGAGATCACCAAGTGGTAAGTACGGCCATTTTTCGGTGTACGTTCGTACGATTTCGGTAATCGTCATGCTGTTCATGCTCTGAGACCAGGTACATTCGTTATGGAGGCTCTGTATTTTAGGAGACCTGGTGCTGAATCTTCCTGGCCAGTAAGAACGGTGGTGCTGTAAAGAAGGCACATACGCTGTGGTGCCATTCCTTACCCACTTCGCGCCAATCTACGATCCCCTGCACTATCTGCACGGTTTGAAGGGTGGTTCCCGAATCACCCCTTGAAGGAGTGTATGCGCCGATGATCCGGCGAACGTTGAGGACAGGCGAATTCGTAAGGTACAGGTGCTTTCCAGGCTGCATAGCTCCGATAATAATGTCAGACAGAATGATCGGCGACAACCATCTGTATCTTACGAGAACGTATCAGAGCGTTTATGATGAGTTCAATGACCGTGGCGTATCTCGCGATCGATCGAGTCGAAATGACGAAAAGAAACATTGCATCATGCGTCACCGTCATCAAGAAATATGCCGTTGAGCATGGAGAATGCGGCGTACCTACAATAATAACAACAACATGACCCCGGCATCTCCCATGTACCACAATCCAGTGCACCGGTGAACGAATACCCAGATCGGCGCTGGCGCTCCGTCACAAGGAACCAAAAACCGACCGAACCACGAAGCTATCGCTATTTCCAATCTGCTCTTTGCAACCAGATCCTTTGATAGCGGTCTTCCCCGCCGTTTACATTTGGATGTAAAGGAAACGGGTAAAAGAAAATTCGATGTAATACTTAATTTCCGTAGAGCTCGAATTCCCAAGGTATTCTTGTGATAGGGGCGGACTCGCTCAACCAAACCCTTCGTAAGCGACAGGTTGCATAGATCTTTATGAAGGTGAGATGGGAATACGTCCCAGAGGGTAGGGGATCCTGGTTTGACGGCGCTCCTCGCTCCGCCGGAAGATGTGAGTAGTCTTCAGTGGATTCGCTTGATGATTGGATACGAGCCAGCGAAGCGAAATGGGGGATGAATTTCGGGAGGTTAAGCGTGGTGGTCGACCAGGCCGTCAGAGGGCTCGACGAGGACGGCGGCCACGCAAGAGGAAGATGTAACAGCGGGAATGAACTGGGATTACGAACGAGCACCGGTGATTTCTGATCCATTGTACGTGAGTGGCGAGCATACGAGAGATATGAGAATAAGAGCAAGGGGGCTGAACAATGATACCTGGAATGTCGAGCATCTAATGACGCCTTGTCTCCCCACTTGATCGACAATTCCGACTTCAAATGACCACTCTCTTCCAAGGTTGCGAACTTGTATGTGCAGCCACGCATGTTTCAGTCCGAGCACATTGCCACTTGAAATGGGAGGACATCGAATGAATGTATTGCGTAGGGTAGGCGATTGGATATGAAGCACAGTTTGATTCAGCTCTCGCCCTTGACTACTCTCTGTATCATGGTCACGATAGATAGCTGGAGCTGATATGAGAGCTGCAGGTGGGGCAGGTGTGGGGAGCGAAGTAGTATCGCTCAAGAGATGGATGAAAGAATCTGAGGGTAAACTTGGGTCGACCTGCATAGAGAACAGCCCAAGGGGATCACTACCAATGGACGAGAACAAGGAGACGATGTCCGGCTGAATGGATCGTAAAAACATATTTGCTGTCCAGTTCAATCAATAGGCGGACAGGAAGAATCACGGCGGTTCAGCTCGTTGCCTAATTATGTAAAAGTAGGCGATGAAAATTCTCGGATTGCACGATGGCAACTACGACTTTAGTTTGTACAGTATATATAACACCTCCAGAGCAAATGCAAAGCATCCACCAACTCCAAGGAGACATAGGGTATAAGCTACGCATAACGTCAGTAAAAGACGATGATCAGTGTAATAGGGTATGAAACGAGTTGGAGCATAAAATCGAGCAGGGGAATAGCAACAGGAAGCATCAGAAAAAAGTCACGTCTATCGTTCATAGCAGGTAAGCCTTTATGCTGTTCTTCAGCACTTTCAGCAACTCTCGTTTCTTATATGGATCGTCCGGAAGTTTGAGTTCCCCAGTTGCCAGAGCGAGCAGGTATTTGAAGTCTGCCTGCGCAACAAGGGGAAGTTTCGATGCTAGTTGTTTCTTCTTGCCATCAAGACGGGCTTTGAATTGTTTGGCAAAGTCTTCAGAAATGACTTCGGCTCGTGAGACAACCTCGGATGGCACCCCTGCCAAGCTGGCAACGTGTGTACCAAATGAACCAGAAGCAACACCATCAACGAGTTTGTAAAGGAAGACAAGCTATGCACGTATAGGCAATGGTTAGATTAGACACGAAAGGGTATTTGGTGACAGACCTTCTGCTGCTCGTCATCAAGACGGGTGGACATGTACATATTCCTGATATTAGGATGATATGCAAAGTCATCCGTGAGGGATCCATAGTGGGTGGCGAAAAAGGCTAGAGGGAGTGTACGTGTGGCGAGCTCGTGCAGAACCGCCTATCCATCGATCTGTCAGTCAGAAAACTATATGCTGTGGTAGCCACTTACACCAGCGATCGCCATTCCATCCTATAAGCAATCCATGGTAAGCAGTTTTCGATCGCTAGGGAACCAGACTTACATAGGTCGACGTTCCTCTGCCCAGTTCTGGAAAAATACGGTTAGTGTCGTGATACACTGAGGTCGTGTGTCCCCTCACCGTCCAAAATAACCAGTGACTGGGGTGTTGCGTCGCGTAAAATCTTGCAGCTATCTAGGTCTCAGCAATGGAACTTAGACTACGCAAAGTGGACCGGGCTCACCACTCATCCAACTCAACCTTGAAGGTACTCGAATTTTGGAACATGTTGTCATATGCTCCCATACGCGTCAAGATTTTATCGACGGGTGAAAGTCGAGCTGATTTCGCTGGGACACGCATCCCAAGCTGTGCCATTATCTATAGCGGGAGTGAGTTTGGCCAGCAGTGCTCGGGAGGAATTCATGCATACAACACCAGTCGCTGTCATCCTCATAGCCTATGGAAAAAGGAGGTAAGCTAACGATTCATGCGCAACGCTGGCACCCTTACCGTAGATTTTCCGCTGTAAAGACCAGGGTTAGTCCAAAACACGAATAAAATTATCAGCCGCGGGCACGTACCCCATGTTTGGTCCTACGAACGACCGTCAGCAACTCCAGACCCACAAATACCAACCAAGCATCGACTCACCAGTAAGCAACGCAATCCTCCCCACATCACCGCCGAGTTTCACATCATTCGGAATAAAGCTCGATTTGAGCTCCGCCAGCGTCGGATGCCTCAACTCTTTGAACTCGATAAACGCTGCATCACCTTCGACGAACTCGGGTCGACAAGAGGGCTCGCCAAGCGCAACGGACGACTTGGCAAGTGAGAACAAACAATCGAGTTCGGCGAGGACACGGACGGAGCGAAGCCAAACACCGCGGTCGGCATCGAATTCCCCAAAGAGACGTCCTTTGAAATCTTTGATGGCCGTGTTTCGGTTCTCCCGCGCTTCCTTCAGTGCGCGAATAGTGGACTGCAACAAAGGAACAACCCAGCGTTTGGCGGCCTAGTGTAGTGTGTCAGCAAGAAGGGCCCCCAGAGATAGTATGATGATCTTTCACCTTTGTAGCACTGTTCTTCACCCAGTCGTCAGGGATATTCTTCTCATTTGCTTTCGTTTGAACGAGGTATATTTCCTGTAGCTTTCTATTATTTTTTCTTCACGAATCGAAAATTCCAAGTCGACACTGACCTTGTTCCCTGATGCGCTATGCCACCATGTGAGATTGCACCTAAAAGGTGTAAGGGAAGGTATCACTGTTGCAATCGCTGGGCACCTACCCAAGCTTCTTCTGGAACTTCTTCAGCTGTGCATCAAGTTCCTTCTCCAAGTTCGCAATCTCTTCCGTCACCTCATCATAAACCTGGTCTTTCCCTTCCACAGGGCGCAACTCATCCGTGTCTAGATAGTTACAGATCAGATCCAGGGAATCTCGGAAATTGGTGCAAGGTCCACTGCTACCTTTGTTGTAGGTGTAACGTGACGTTACATTCTTCAAGTGAGGGGTCAGATCCGGTGCAGATCTCAAGAGCCCAAGTAGTGTCTTCGACTCAAAAGCCTCGGAGTTGTCCGCGAGGTTCGTAAGGCCTTCATTGAGCTTTTTGAAAGACTGGACATTGTTTCCCGTCAATGTATCAAAACTCGACAGAAGAACATCACGTACAGAGAGAACTTTGATGAAATCTTTCACGGTGCAGTTTTTCGCGTGTATGCGTGAGACGATGCGCTCAAGATCAGGAAGACCCTTGGCTAGGTTTGTAAACTCTTCCTCGAATGTTGCATGGTCGATCAGCTCTTGTACAGCATCAAGTCTGCGGGAAGACGAACGTTGGAGATGGAGGGTAAACAAACAAGGTAATTACCGTTCATTGATATCTTGCACATCACGCAAAGGAACGCAGACCCATATTCTGAAGAGCCTCTTGCCTATTGAATGGTAATTAGACCAATCCCACTGGCAGAGCAAGCGAAGTAAATGACAGACCGAATGGAGTGATACACCTATTTAGAAGCTTATGCAGTGAACCCTCATCCGTGCCTTCATTATTTTGTAAGACCTGCTCAAACGTGAGCCGCATTTCACGGAAATTGAACGTGACGGCGTCTCTCACCTCGATGTGAGCGAGCGTTTGGCCGTCCAAAACCAATCCTCTTCCCCTCTTCATGGGGTCGTAGATGTTAAAGTTCTTCATGCTCAACAAATCTTTGTCGATGTTGAGCTGACGCAGGTACCATGCCATGGCGCCAAGGGCTTCCATAGCCGGCTTGCAGCCAGCCATGTCTCTGATGGTGTCGGGTACAGCCTCACTGAGCAAGCCGTCCTCGTCCATGTTGACGTCCCTGTCGCTAGAGAACATTTTGTTCAGCTCAACCACGGTCTGTTCGAACGTGAAGCCTTCGACATCACGGAGACTTGTCCAAAGGCAAGACGAGGGCAAAATAGCTTTCAGAAGGCGGATTGTTGGCACGGAAAGATTCCCCTGGTGACCAGCTCCGTGAGTGACGCTTCCACGATTATACACGAAACATACTTTGGTAAAGATCACTTCCTTGGGCCGAAGTTGCCTTGTCATGGTCTCCAGCTTGGTGAAGCAGACATCGTCGTCGAAGGAGCTCAAGTTGAACTGCGACGTTGCACTATCCAACACGCAGAGGCCGAAAGAGCTACCTTTCTTGTTGTCAAAGTCCTCCCGAATGGAGATGCAATGTCCGGCTTGCTCATCAGTAAGAAGTCCCTCATCGACGAGAGTTCCGTTTGTATAAATTTTGTTAAGCTCTCTGGTACGAGGTTAGCAACACTTGCAGAGATATTTCACTACGAGAACATACCTACGCACGATCTTCTCCTTGCCTTTGTCTTCAACAGGTTTGCCTTTGGATTTTGCCACCCGCATTTCCGCACCAAGAGCGGTTTCGGATTGGTCAACTCGTCCTACTTTATAGCCTGCTCATGGGTCTATCACAGAACTTCTTCTGATATGAGAAGCCTAATCACCTTTTCCAAGGAATTTGCTACGCTTTCGTGAGTGCTCAGTCACTATATGCGCCATAAATGAATACTCACGCAGCCCAAAAGTTGAAGGAAGTCTCAGGAACTCCAACCTACGAAGGGTCCGTTGAACACGGCAGATAACTTCCAGAGGACCGACACACCATTGACATTTTGACCCGCTGAGTGAGCTTCAAATCAAATTCCCTGTGGCCAATACGCGCGTCTTCCTCATAAAGCTACAAAACAGGGGTCAATATATACGCAAGTCTTCCTCACCTCGCTACGCACCTCCAAGAATTTCCTGGTATCCAATGGAGGGTTAATGGGCTACACGGAACGAGTGATCAAAAGATGACAGTACCCTTTTTGGAAAAATAAAATCTTGAAGAAGCAAACAAGTCAGTCAGTCTCGCTTTAGAGGGAAAAGGGCAATGTACCGTATCGAAGTGATTTTGCTTGATCTAAACAGCAAAGACATGCACTGAATATCAAGAGTAGGTATTGCAATGACCCATAACATACCTCCCAGAACTTGAAGGCGCTTGTCAATTGTTAAGCTACACGCATTTAGGGGAAAACTCACCTGCTTTTCGAAGGGCGTGAAGTCATTCCAGGCTTTCTTAGGAATGTGCAAGGTGCGAGGATCATAGCCGGGCTCCCCTGGGCGCACACCATCTTTCTATTGAAGCATCAATTGGAAAGCTCAGACGACAGATAACAAGGGGCGTACGTCGCTAACGTCCTGTAGGAAACCGAATGGATCTTCTGCGGCTTTTTTCTCGGTCTTTTTATCCTGAGTACGTTGCTCAGCAGCAGTCAAGAAGATGGAGGAACCATTTCCAGTGCCAGGATTCTCGGGAGCAGACTTTTGAGGAGCAGAGCGCTTAGCTGGTCGCTTTGCTTTGGGTTCGTCCTCTTTGTCATCCTCATCATCCTCATCATCGCTATGTCGGGATGCACGCGAGCTCCGAGATCCACTAGTGCGGGATGAGGCACGGGAAGACGATCGACCGCGCGGCTCCTCATCGGATTCATCAGCAACGATGAAATCGTCATCGTCGGCTACAGAACTGGAGCGAGAACGACGAACTGACAGCCAAAAATAAACATGATGGGAAATTAGTGAAAGGGGACATGGCACGAACTGCGCTTCTGTGGAGATTTTTTGAACCGTGACAAGCGAGATCCGAAAGCAGTGGTATCTTCTTGCTCTTCCTCCGATGACAGGACGGACATGCGCGGCTTCTTCGACCGATCTGGGAGAAAACGAGGTGACACAGGACAAATAGGCAGAGGTATGCAGTATCTTACCCCGAGAGCTTACAGGCGAGGACTTGTAATGGGATTCGTTGATGCTGGCGACTCCTCCATCCTCGTCGTCCGAATCGGCTATGACAATTTTCCGCTTATGACGTGTCTACGAAGAGAGTGTTAAGTGAGTGGGACAAGGTTATTTACAGCCAGCGTACCGCAGGCGTCTTGACTGGTTCGTCGTCGAGCATGTCTACGTCGATGGGGTCGCTCGTAGGGGGTGTATCCTTAGGACTGCTCTCGGCATCCGATGATGCGGGAGCACGCGCCGGCTTTGAAGGCACAGCTCTTAATGACGCGGATTTGGCTGTCGGGGTAGTCGCTGGCTTGGAACTTGGCGTCGCGTTCGTGGACGCGCCGGCTGGCTTCTGTGGTTTTTGGTCAGGACCTTTGGCAAAGAAGTTCATGAGACTCTTTTGCTTCATGTTCTCTGTCGATGGTCGTTTCACTGGTTGACTCTGGGGAGGCATGGTCGACGTCGTTGGTGACGATGAGCACGCGCCGTGAAAGACTCGCGACAAGACCAATGAATGTCGCGTCGGATGTGATTGGAAAAGTGTGGGAAACTGATGCTATTCTGAGATACAATATCAATAAATAGATGATTTATTTTTGTTATAGTGTCCAATTTTAGGTGTGTAGATCGGAAATAATAAAAACATTTGTCTGGATATACAGTC
>JBBPJZ010000720.1:0-14456 GCA_038089015.1 Chalciporus aff. trinitensis | reverse complement strand
CGCATGTCTTGGTGGAACCCGGACCGATAGGCCATCCAATCACACCGCCCATTCATCCCCCTATTCCGCCTCACCCACCTCACCCACCCCATCCCGACGAAGACGAACACGCCGTCGTGGATGGCGTCCTTGCACCCGATCAACTCCCAAGACATACGCCTGTAAGCCCAGTCTCTGCCTCTCCTCGCCTCTCCGCTCAGATTCTTGTGCTGACATCACGCTCAGCCCTCAGTGGTATACTTCTCACCCGAACAACTCGAGGGTCTTAAACGTAAATTTGAAGATATGATGACAGCCGCGAGCGGACCTGTCCCACCCGATCTCGCACATGCCCTCGGGTCCGTGTTTGATCATATCGAACGGACCGCGTCGGATGCGGATATTGGAAGGCTTTCCAAGCGACAAAGAGTTTCAGAGTCATGAGTGTACATGTGCGTGCGTGCGTTGCGTGTGTGTGTGTGTTCTAAGGTTGTGAGCCATGATCACGTTGTGTCCATGTAGACCTGAGACGCCAGCCAGTGTTTCAGTTATTGTCGTCGTGTAGCCGATATGAGGAAACCACTTTTTATGTGTATTCGTCCTGTGGGCCATAATCGAATCGTGGTTATGATGTGCCTGCACGATGCGTGTGCTCTCTCCCTCGAGTATCTATGACTTTCTTTCACTCCGTGGATACCCTACACTGCTATGCTACAATCCAAGACATCCTCGAAATGACAAATCGATGCTAGTGTGAATGAAACGAGAAAGACACCAAGAAAAGGGCAGCCTCTCCGAACCTTGTCCTAACTCGACAGCTCGGAAACGAGCATAAACGCCTGAAACAACGCCGGCACCACAAACGGCGCCCTACATTCCCTCTCCACATCGTTCAACAACTGTTCGGCACGTAACCGTCTCATGCGTTCAGTTCGCAACGCTGCTTCTAACCGTGCCAACTCTGTTTCCGCGTGAGTGAGTAAGTGAGCGTGTGTGTGGGAGAGGGGAGTGAGATGGTGTGGGACGCACCCTCTCGAGCATAAGTACCACTGTGGTCTGATCCCCCTGACGCTGACGCCAGCGCCGATCCCTCAGGTCTCGCCCCGAGTCTCTCCAAATCATCTAGAATCACTTGTTCCCTCGCTTGAACCGCCGTCAACTGTCGTCTCGTATCCCACAACTCGCGCGTCAGCCTCGAAATGTCCCTCCTGCGCGCCGGGTCCCCGTCCCCGTTCCCATTTCCGTTACTGTTTGGAGAAGCGGATTTGAGCTGAGGATGGGGATGGGGTGAAGTGGTCCGCGGACGGGGATACGGATGTGGGTACGGATGAGGCGAGAGACGTGGACCAGTTGGCGGTACCGGTGATCGACGGGGTCCCGTTGGCGGTGTGAGGGCCGGTGGCTGATACGTTGTCGGTGAGGGTGCCAGAATGGCTGCTGGACTTGGCACAGACCAAGCCGTCGATGTTGCTGGTACAGGGGAAATGATAGGAGTGAATGCGGACGCGGATGCTGGTGCTGACATTGGAATTGGTGCGCTAAACGATGTGGATGGGAGCGGGGCTGCAGACGTGAATGTGGATGTGGATGTGGATGGATGTGCTGGTGTTCCCGCAAATGGTGTGATTTCTCCTGATTCAGGGACTGGCGTCGCTGGCTTTTGCGTGATCAGAGGTGTATGGGGGAGAGCTTGTGAGGGAGATAGCGCAAGAGTCGCCAGAGAGGCATCTATGTGCATCCCGAGTGGATGAGGTACCTGACGTGGCTCGACCCCGGTCGCGGGGGATGTTGAGCGCTGATGTGGGGGTAGGTCGTGTGTGTCGAGTTTGGGTCGCGTGGGTGGAGGTCCGTCAGTGTTGCTCATCTTGCGCTTGAGGTGATTTGATACTTGAAGTCTATCTGATCGGGGCTATCGACGAGGTTAGCTCGAATGGGAAGCGGGAGGGATGGGTAAGAAACGTACACCGGTGGGTGGGACCTTGGGAGGTTGCAATTGGGGTTTTTCAGGAAATGTGAACGTCGGTACAGTTGTAGGTGCGAGTGTAGATTGTGAAGCAAGTGCTACCTCGCTCAATCGTGCGGCGAGATCGCTGTGCGCGGGGTATATTTCGTCAGGGCCGTTTGGATCCTTGTCGGTTGAGCCAAGGAGTACGCCACTGTCTCTGGTCAACGACGAGAATAAGAAGGGTAGAAAACGGATACGCACTCTTGGGTCAACGTGATAGACTCACTGCATACGGTCATGTTCGGTGTGAGATCCACACCACAATGAAGGGGCGACTTACATGGAAAGGAATTCACGAAGTTTGAGTGCTTCTGGGTCTTTGCTGCATAGTTTGAACCAGCGAATATGGAGCGAGTCCTGACACAGACGTATCAGTGATACACGCCATGAAGGCGAGGAAGGCAGACGCACGGCCAATATTGATTCCACCTTTGGACTCGTGCCCGCGGTGGGCCAACGAAGGATAAATGCGCCGCCGTTCCGTCGTACGTTTTTCTGAGCGGGTGAGTGAACGCGAAGGTGGGCGAGATCTTTCTTGAGGATGGCGATCTCCTGTGAGTGGGAGAGGGAGGGGGAGTTGACTTGGTCGTATTTCTGGTCCTTGTATTTAATCACGACCTCGAGTCCTTCCACCATCGAGTCCGAAAAAGGTACGTAGCCTGCAAGTTGAGGAGGAAGTTGGCTGACTCGGTTGGAGGTCAATGAGAAGGAACTAGAAGGGAACTACGTAATGCGTCATCAAAGCGGAATCTCTTGCGGCTGGCACTCATCAACTCGAACGACGAGCACAACGATGATCTCAGTAACTACACGATTTGCTTGATTGTAATACAAAACAAAGATGTAAAAGCGACAGAAAAGCTTCTTCCCCAGTCCATCCTACAGTGAGTTGTTCCTCAAGTAGTCTGCGAAACCTTCGACGACGGGAGTAGCCTCGGCTGCTTGGATTGGGGCCTCGTATTCCGTGATCAACACTGCTTTATTCGTCTTGACGATGACACAACCGTTGGCCTATCGTGCAAAGCCGTCAGTGTCACAAAACGAGTCGCGGATCGGTCTTCCTTACCCCTTGCTTGCCATAGATACGTTCTGGCTCACATCGTAAAGTGAAGAATTTCTTGCCCGCTAGATGGACTCCTTTGGCTTGGGCCTCTGCTGGAGTTTTGAAGCCCTCCATGATGGCCTTGTGCTCTGTAGCAGAGACCTATGTCCCAACTCGTCAGATAAAGGCCAAGCTGGACGAGGATGCAGTCGGGTAACGAACTTCGTAACCAGTAGAGTTTGCCCATGCTTTTCCACCTTGAAGGCCGATAATGGCTGCCTTTTGGACCTTCCCTGTGCTAAGGAGGTGATCTTGGATATAATCTGGAATCGAGAGGTCAGATGGATGAGTGGCAGATGAATTGGATGAAATGAATACTCTTCCAGGTGTCGGCCATCGTTGTCTAATAGAATGAAAGTTGAGAGAGAGCCGGGGTAGTCAGAATCAAGGAGAGAGTACTGAATAGGATCGTCTTGTCCTGCGGAGATCGCCTTGATAACTATCTGCCCTGTATAGCATAAGCACTGCACAGCACTACTAGTAGTACGTCCCCAACGCCCGTACTACTCACGGAAATGTCTACCAACCAGTACATTGACATCGCTCTATGTAAAGATCAACAAGAGAGATAAATTAACCGCACCCTCCGAGGATTATCATCTCGTGATGTCATGGCTTCATCATAGGACGACGCAACCACCCAGACCATCCCTTGATCCTCCAGGTCTCGTCCCACCCAGTGTACGTCCCATCATCGTCTTTTGGTGACCCGGGGTGTCTCGACGACGTGAAATGTCCCCTTGATCACGCTTCTCTCGGGTAAGCTATCCCATTTATCCACCTCATATCCAACTGACGTCTTCAATCGGCTACCTCGATGCCAGCACCGTTCTCAGCGTCTCCACTCTCCTCCTCACTGCAGAGACCGACGGCGAGGTTGGGAAACAGGACATCGGGCAGCACACGCATGGCGATTGTCTGTACGCTTGTGATCTTTATCCACACGTGGCACTGCCCACCCATCAATGGGCAAGGCCTCGGATGGCCTTGATCCCAGGGGGTCAGTTGCTCATCGCAAACCGGAACCCAATTCAGATTAACCAGGTACACAACAAATCATCAAGGCGTAACAGACACCATCATGTATTACAGACCACATTGATAAAGTACATACAGGAACGATGTTCCATACTACATCACAATTCAAGTGCAATTCAGAAAGCCCCCTTGGAGATCCAGTATCGCACCCATGCATCCGCTTCGATCTCACCAATGGGTTGCATATTCGCCATCGTCGGGCTCACGAGCTCTGCCTTGGTAGTCGCAAAATTGGTCATACCAGCCGCCTCGGTGTTAGCCAGGCCTTTGTTCCGGATGGCTTCATCTCCGCGTGCGAGTGCTCGGAAGAACTCAAGCAGTTTGATTGCAGGCTGACGAGTTGGATTAACACGATGCCAGGGTAGTCAAGTATGGGGCGACTTACGACGTCGATCAAGTCGCTCTCAGAGGCACCTTCAGCACGTTTCTCCAACAATGCAAACCAGTCCTGGAAAGGAAGGACGGGGAGTGCATCGTTGTCTAATCCCTTCTGCTTGATAATCGCGTTTCGCACAAAGGCAATAACATCTGCCCAAGGTGCACTGCGTGGGTTGACGATGTTGAGCGCAGGTGGAGGCGCTGAGTTGGAGAACGCTGTCTCGAGGATAGTAGACGCGACTTCTTCCTCGCGGAGCCACGACACACCCTGTGTACAGAATGAGAATGGTGACTCGTCAGACAGATGTGTGATCACTTACACCATAGGCCGCAGGCAGCGATCCGAGAGCGATGCTAGATTTGATGATGATCGGGAACCAATCGGTGGTAGCCCAAGATCCACCATGTCCACCTGCGATCTGACCAATACGAAGTGAAGTTGCGTGTAGACCACTCTTGACGATGATCTGGTCGTTTCCAGGTCCTCGTTAGCAAGAAGCGTGGCGTCGTTCATTACCTCATGACTTACCCGTTCTGTGGCGTATTTACCCTCTCCATAACCTACCCCGATCGCAACGGAGGGATCGAGTTGGACATCCTCGGGGAATGGACCGTTCGCATTATCCCAACCCTGTGCAGAGCCAATAGAAGAAGTGAACAGGAGGCGGAGGTTCTGTCTCTGAGCAGAGTCCAATCCGAGGTCGACCAGGTTCCGGGTGGCGTGAATACTGTCTTCGAAGGAGGAGATTGCAAGGTTGAAGTCAAGACGCCATGCATTGTGGATGATCACCGTCACTGAGTTGCGGACCTGTGAGCAGCGGTCAGATCGAACGTTGAGAGAGAAGAGAGACAGCAGCAGGTCGTACCTCTTCGTAGATAGCAGGGGGCATGCCACACTTCTCCAATGAGGCATCGGCTTCGATGTACACCAACTTCTTTGAGTTCAGAAGATCAGAAGGGAGACCCCTATCTGCAAAAGCGGCCTTCTGGCGCTGATCTATCGATGATTTCGAGGAGGGGCGATTGAAAGCATAAACTCGCTCAACAGCTGGACTTCCCAACAGCTGTGCGAGCAGGAAAGAACCGAGACCGCCGGTAGACCCAGTGAGAAGAACAACTACAGGTTCAATCGACTGGCTGGGGGTATCATCGTGCAAGACACCGTCAATAGGCCCCGTAAACCCGATGGAATACTTCTCAATCATGGCATTGATGAGTTGCTTGTGTTTCTCCCTAGGGTCCGATGCTTGCGCATCACCATCGCCATTGATAAGAGACGAGATGCGCGAGCTGAGGAGTTTGATAGTAGGGTTGTCAAAGATGATGTTGTGGGTGACATGCGAAGCTGCCTTCTTGATCTCAGGGTCCGATGACTTGCGGAGCGCACCCAACAACTGGTTACGGAGATACGTGACACTCAAGCTACAACAATGTTAGTATTCGACATCCATCGTTTGACCAAACTGCGTACCTGTCGAAACCCTGGGCGAACAGGTCTGCCTGGGGGTCAAGATGACTGCCTGCGCTGATCGCATTGGCAAGCTGGAGTAACCACTCCTCTATGGCATCGCTTGTCCACGCGGAGGGCCCTATTGAGCCATTTGCAGACACCGAGCTGGCTTCAACAGTGTCGTATCTGCGCGGGACGTCAGAGAATATCCTGATGATGTTGGTATCACAACTCACAATGCATCTATCTCTGTCTCATAAGCAGCGAGTGTCGCTTTGCGCTGAACAGTACCCTTGGGCGCCCGGGGCATAGGCTTATCGGGACTCGTAATCAGAATCATTTCCTTGAAAATACGACTGAAAGCAGGGGACGGCCTGTTGGCTTCTTCTATCACAGGCCTATTGCATCCATATTAGCGCCGTCTGAAGTCTGTGTATGAGCAATTAAACATACCAGATCCTGTTCCTGAAATCGGCGACCGCGTTCACGTCGTTGATGTCGATGGCGTGTTCAGCACGTGGCTCGATGAGAACACCGACTTGGTTTCGCTCGCGTCCGAACATCACGACGCCGTGAACAAGAGGAGAAGAGGATATGATACTCTCCATTGGAGCTGGAACGGGTTTCTCGCCGGAAGCAAGAATGATCACATCATCCGCTCTTCCAACACTGTCGTCAAAGTTGAGTAAGAAACGTTATGAAATGTGACATGAGGAACTTACATCTTCCACAAGTCCTTGGTAGGATGTTTCACGAAGACATCCGATGTGGCGTACCCTTTCACGTCCGGTAGATTCTCTACCGACGTTTGCCTGATTTCCGTTGACTGAATGCGACTGTCAGACACCGACAATACCAAAAAGGATGGACACGTCTTACCAATATCTGGCACTCGTATGTATCGTCTCCTTGGGGAGCCCACCTGACATTGATATCGTCTGGGAAACGCATCCACATCCAATCACCATTAGCAATGTCGTTCTTATCCGGGAATGCGACAGGGACACCAAACTCAGTACCCCCATAACCGCTGGTGATCGGAACACCAGCAGCCGAGAGCGCGTTCCCGACCTTGACCGGGAGTGGTCCACCACCGAATACCTAGAGAGTTATGAGAAAAAAATATTGCACAAGTATCATGTGTGTACATACAACAAGGTCCATGCTCTTCAGGACGGACACGGCCTGCTCAGAGAGGACCATGTCCTCGAGGAACGTCGGAACTGTCATGAGGGTACGACAACCGGTCTGCTTGACGCATTCGATGATATTGTCGCTCGTTGGTATTGTTGGAAGGGCGAGGGGATCATGCACTGTACGTGGAGCATAGACTCCGACGGTCACAAGACAGCCAACTGGCGCATAAAGCCCGGTCATGATACCAAAGACATGGAAAGGAGGCAAGGCCATGGCCCCAATTCGGCGGGGGGAATCCATATTAGCATATCCCCGGATTCCGGCTACGGATATGCTTGAGAAAGAAAGAGTGTGGAATTCTGTAGAAACTTACGTTGCCCCAACCACTGAATCTGAACTTTATAGCTGTGGGGAATCGCTTTGGGGAATCCAGTGCTCCCCGAAGAGTGAATGTAGATCGCCGGGGAATCCAAATCCGGCAGTCTAGAAGGGGAAGGGTAGGGGATGAAAGGATCGGCTTGGGTCTCTCTGCCAAGCTTGGGGAAAGCATAGTGAATAGTGGGGAGTTCGTCGATTGTCAAGTGATTGCCGTCGTATTCACGACGAATGCCCTCTATAAGTCCTTTATGGGCCTCTAGCGTCAAGATACGCGAGCAACCAGTCTTCTTCATCATATTGACCACGGCAGCGGCTGAATTTCTTGAAGAGACTGGGAATGGCTAGATGTGATGAATCCAAGATGGGAAAACACTCCAGAGGAAGAAATAAACAGACATACCACAAAACCTGCGATGGATAACCCCACAACGACCGTGTGGTGTAGTATATTATCCGTATTGGCGATGATCATCACGACTTCGCCGTCGGGACCCTGACGAGAAGGGCGGAGAGCGTGTGCAATACGGTGCGCCGCCCGACCAAACTCGAGGAAAGAAACCTCAGTGGTGGTGACAGGAACGGTCTCATTGGGATAGACGAAGATAGGGAAAGTGGGGTTTCTCTGCATGTGGAAATTGATCAAGTCGGACAACAAGAGAGAGCCATCGAGGGGAGGGAACTGCAGTGCAGAGGAAGACATGACTGTTGAAAGAAGTGAGGTGTGTTAGTTGTGTGATGAACGGTCCTTTGGAGACAGCAGGTTTTATACCCGTTCGTAAGTAGTACACTGATGTGAGCAGAACATAACGATGAAGTCATTCCCGCAACGTCAGGAACTTGAGAGTGGCTGGCGTCCGATCAATCGCAGTCGGAAAGACAAAGTCATAGTTTGTCAAAGTGTCAAAGAACCGGTAAATCAATACCGGAACTGAATATTCCATGATTCTTGGGAGGTTGGACAAAAGAAGCATTGTTGCGGGGGATATGGCGGCTTAATTCGACTCAGAGGCTGCGACATCACTGATTAGATTGCGACGCTGCACAGGTAATCTCCTGAAAAAAAAATCTTCAATGAACATTTGAGCAAATCATGTTACATTAGCCCGGTGATAAACCGAGGTCCGATGACTCAGAAACCGAAACAACAGCGAACGTGAAGGAACTTTGTACTCACAGAGTCACACAGGCAGGTTACCGGTTTACCGAGTTGCCGGTTCATAGGACCGGTCTAACTTAAACTTTGTAAGTATCGATGTCAATCTTTCACTATGTTTCTGTTTATCCTCGGGGATCTTCCGAGGCACAGGAACGTCCCATCACTGGCGAGGCTACATAAGCACTTATATGTTTTGCCCTGCCGGTGTCAACGATTTCACCTGTTTCTGGAATCAGGAAGCTTTCACATGCGTTAATACTTCCTCTCCCCAAACAATCAGATCGCTCCTGGTTAGACTGTTGGGGCGAGTGCTTTCACGACTGCTTGCTCTCAACCGGTTTAGTTCTGTACGAGTGAAGTTGATTGATCACAGCCACACAAAACCTTCTCAGACGTGTTAGTACCATCGGAACCGAATTGGAACCTCAGACTACTTAGTGTCTCAAAGGCCTCAAGCTTGTCCGAGTGATGATCGATGATGGTCGACTTTCGCATCATCACCCGACTAAGACCCTCATTCCAAGATATACACAAGTTGACTCCTTTATGCTCGACGAAGACGAAGAAGTCCATACGTCACTCTCGATCTAGCTGTCGTAGCACCTACTCTGCTCCCCAGCAGTTCGACGTACGGGTTAATCGTGAGTTGAGCATAGTTCGTGCTGCCTGCCCCCGTGTTAATTGAGTGCGTGGATCTGGATACGTCAACGCAACTGTCGGGGTCGATATTAAAGATCAATATGATACGCTCCTAAGGACGGAACTGCTTTTCACCGAGGAGAAGACGTGTATCTCCTGCATTGACAAGAGGTGTAGATTGCCGAAACACGGATTGCAGACGACAGCCAGCCGAACAAACACCCCTTGATTCACGCTGGCTCTATGAAACAGCGCGTCCAGTTCACAGAAATCTGGCTCAAAGAGAAGGCAAAGCCAACAATTGAACTGCAAACTTCCGAAGCTGCAGCTGCTACTACCACAGTGGACGGATGACCGGCAGAAGTTTCAACAATATACGTGGAGCTGGCGTTCAGAGTACCCCGATTGCCTTAGCCCCTGACCCTCTGATGGACTCGGAAGGAAAAGCCCGACAAAAGGAAAGGAATGTGCGGTCGATGTTGGTGATCAAGAAGATGTGATGGTGACCACGTAGTTCTCAGGTCTACGTTTACCTCAAGACTATGTGGAATCGAAACGTGTCAAGTCGCAACCTGTCCCTTGCGGCGTCGCAGAACCAGCTACCCAGCCACTACGAACGTGACTTGTAGAACTCCTATATCGAAGAATCATCCACTCTTTATTCTAATTCAGCACTACACGGATCCCATAGTATGAATGCATACTCGTAATGAAAGACCCTGCGCCCAACAGTTGGACCACCCAATTTGCTTCCGGATCACATGACTGCTTAGTTCGCATCCTCACTCCTTCAACCTCTGCAATATGATGACTATTATGTCGCCGGAATCAAGTTTTCTCCCAATGGCGATCGATTTGCCACCGCTATCTATCAACACAACACTGTTCGCGTTTACAATGCTCACACTGGCTCGAACCTGTTGGAAATTCTAGTACAAGTCGCATCCCAAACCCTTCTAGTATCTACTCCCCTCGCTTGGTCGTCCGATGGCCAACGGCTCTTCGCGGCTTCACATGGACAGATCACCTACCTCGACATTTCCACATCAGAGAGCTCACAATGGTCCGCTAACACCACAGACTCGCATTGCTATACTGGGACCACTGGGAATTTATAGCTTGTTCATCGGGTCGCTCTGTTTCATTTTGTCGCCCTCTCTCCCGACGGGAAATATCTTACATGCGGGAATGGAAGCAAAATCTCAATTCACGACCTCAGTCGTGTTCTCCCAAAGAATTATTTCGATGCTTTAGCAGAAGTATGCACTCGTTTGTTCATGATGTTCGCTTCTAACATATTTTTTGTATCAACCTTCATATTTATAGCCTGAGCAACCTGGTACTCAAATCGTGGATGCAAGGCGACCTCGTTGTAGCACAAATGACCTTGTCCGAAGACATCTCGCGCGCATGGCAAACAAACTACTATGCTCTTGCTAACCGTTCTGTTGTATGAGCACGTCTGAAGCAATGAAGCACTGCACTTGAGGACGCAAACATGGTAAATTTCCACTCCTTCGAGCGTTCACATTTAGCTGATCCCACACAAGTCTCTTCAGATCCAATGGTCGCTGACAGGCCACATCACAAATATGCTTGCGCTCGTTGGCAAAGGCGAACACGGGCTTGCGTTACAGGCATTTGACCTCGTGTTCACTGACTGCGACCTAAAGGACAACAGATTTCTCCTACTTGCCAAGGTTTGTCTCGTGATCAGGAAGTATCACCGAGGCTCAAGTTGATTTCCACTTAGACAGGCTATCATTTTGTTTCTGTCCGGGAAACACGAAGGTGGAATCTCACATGTAGATTCATTAATCAGTGTTGCGGATGACGACGCAAAGTGGTCTTATTACCAGGCAGGTATGATACACCGGACGACCATCCCCATTGACGTTGCCCACGGGTTCTCTCTTATATGATACAAAGAAATCACGAGCGTGCTGTAGAAATGTTCGAGAGTTCTAAACGGCTCTCCGCCTCGCTGTACCGTGGTCGTTCGGAGACAATTTCTCTCGTAAGCGTCCCATTCTCACTCGTTGGGACATACACTTACTCTCTTTAAGATTTACGGGTGGCGGTTAGACATACTTGAATGCATGTTATGGCGACGTCTATGCGAATCCCTGTATGCCTCTGGACGCACCAAGAGGGTCACAGAGACTTACAAGGTTGGTTAAACCATCGAAGAGGAGCACAAGAGAAACCGCCAATGGTCACATTCTCGAGGAGATCATAACCCGCTCGGGTGAAGTGACTTTGTTGAGGTGGACGGGGGAGTGACTGGTCTTCAGTTAGTGCGCTTCGTTCGTTTCCGTCTCCATCTTCCGTGCATCGTATTCCCTCTCAAGGACCTACGCCAAGGTGTTTACAGTGCCAATGTCACTGCTCTTAGAGATGTGGAGTTTACGACATCGGATGTGTTCTGGGTAAACGAGGCCACGAAACTTGTCTTCGTGCACCCGTGGATCCATGATCTCTGTGGGCCACGTGGTGCGGTATTGGTCATTGAGGAGGAAGATGCCGATTCGGACTTGGGCTCTATGGACAGAGTGGATGTGGGTGCTGGTGCACGCCTCGCTCTACAAGGTACTTCCTCCACTCCCATCGGATGTCTACACACGAATGTTACAGTTGATCGTCTGCCATCGACAACCATTCACCGCGAAGTTGTTATACCAGGCCCTGGAAGCAAGGTTCCAAAGGATATTCGGACGGAGGTTTTGGAAATTCAGTGAAACGGTTCTCGTTTCATCTCTGGTTTTCCATCTCCTCCCTTTGTAACTCTATCAACCGTATGTTGTCTTCTGTGACGTCTGATTCTCTCCTATGCTGTGTCCTAGGAATGCACAGTATCTGAGTGTTCGGAAGGAGAGACACTTGCGCTTCATTGATTAGCGAGGGCCCCAGTCATGCTATATACGCACTCCGCGCCACCAACGATCATGATTCTCGGCGAGAGGCCCAGTGTCAGATGCACGAAGGGTGTCACGATGGGAATCCTGCCAGTGACTAGCTTTCCTAGCCTCTTTCTGTCATATTTGCTCCTTTCTGCTCTTTGCTTTCAACCGTAAAAGAGAATATATGTATATGAGATATCGTGTAGCTGAAGATGTCGGAACAAAACGTGCACGCGGGGATCTCTGTCAGAATACTTAAGTTCCTACTCCACGGTCCCAAATCTTTTCCCAGTACTTGCACAGACGCATCACAGAAACCGTAGCACAGCGACAAGTAGATTACAGAGTTAGTTGTTCTGCAAAGCAAGGTTCAGCCGGAGAGGAATCACACAAGCAAAATGGATCATCACCATCGAACTCTCTCTCGCTGAGTAACCGCCCGTCAAGCATTCTCCCTATGTGCGTCAGGGAGAAACTTATGCCTTTTCGGCGAATGTTCATCAATGCTCTCAGAGCTGGCAGCGGGGAGTATCTGAATGTGTTAACCTCTGGGCGGTTGTGCAGTCGGTGCTCTGGAGTGATGAATCTATCACGATCGACCTTGAGACCGTTCTTGTCCGACAAGTCCTGCGAGTGTATACCCAGGAAACTGCATAGACGAGTGTACGCGCTGTAGTCCGTGAGATAAAGTTGTCCGGCAAATACGTTCAACTGGTCGATAAGAGCGGAAGGCGGAGTCCAACGCGAGGGGAGTATGGGAGTACTGTAGAGCATGAGATCATCGCAAGGTTTCATGGACTTGGTGGTACGGGGGATAAACAGGTGGAGGTGAACGATTTTGCTTAGCTTGATATCAACCATCAAGCGATCGACTTCGTAAGGGCTGAGAATGACGAGGACTTGCTTGCGGACATTTTTCGCCTTCCTTGAAAGGATCCACTGTACGGGACGTAGATAGTCGTCCATCCTTCCTACGGGCGACACAACGGTTTTTGAGAAGTCTTGAGTCGCCAAGACAGCCGTACCCCAAACATGCGTCTCGTTCCAAGCTGCTGAAGTAGAGTCGAGTGTCTGAAGGATTGGACGGAAAGCACTAGTCCCTGGAGGAATGAGCCCCGTCCTCACAAATGAAACGACGTCCTGTTCAATTCGGTGGTCGGCCGGTGATGCCCTGGGAGGCCGTTGCACGTGTGGCTCTGGTTCAACCTCGTGAACAACCTCTCGTTCCTGCTCTTCATTCATTCCTAGGTTGGTAAGCGACGAGATCCCAAGACTCAAGCAACGCTCTCGAATCTCTGGCACCTCCAGAGAAGCAGTGTTCGAGTGACTTTGAGTGTGCGGTGAATAGAGTTCTACCAGTGACTTCGCTTCACTTCGCAGCCACCCTGCGGACAATTGGTCTGGAGTGAGTTTGTTCCAGCAAAACTCGGACCATATGGCATATCGCAAGGTATGGTCTATCCCTTGCTGTGCCCAGTGAGGGGCTTGTTGCTGTATGTCGTTGCAAGTCTCGCGGATTGCCCAATGTAGGATATCGGGGGTAGTGATGACATCCGAAGTTCTCTTGCCTGCCAGAGCGCGGATGCTCGAGTCAACTTCGAGTGGGGCAAAAACATAGCAGAGTGACCGAACCCAAGATTCCGCATTCACATGCAGCCTAGGATGATCAACGTTAAGCTTTATCAATGAAGACAAATCATAAGCATACCCTGAACCAAACGATCTTTTGTAACCCGGGGCCCCAAGGTGACAGCAGCGCGGAATCTTCGGGGGAACTTAATGTCGGTACCTCTCGTGTGAGCATCATCGAGGTATACAACACACTGGTCGAGTTGTTGCGAGAATGGCGACGACAACAAAAGTTGTGCAGTGCCATCGCGAGCAACAACAGCCAGCTCGTCGTCTTCGTTGAAAAAGATGGCAGCAGACACATCTGGCTTGAGATCCAACCATGCTTTTGCTAGCTCTTGATTTTGAAGGTCCAGCATCTGTGCACCAATGTCGAGGAGCACACGAATCTCTGGGTCTTGCGAGACAACCATCTGCAAGAATTCACGTGTGGCCCTGAAACGACTCAAAACAACCAAAGGGGTTGAATCAAGTCTACACAAGAACCAGAGGTAAAGAGCAAAAGTAAATGCTGAAGGTGCGAAGGCACTACAGCGGAGAGCAGAGGGCAGTTGAAGAGGAAATCTCCAAGTGAACTAAACTGGGGGTTTCCCAGTCAGTCCCTTGGGGTTTATATAGTCCTACATCTATTTGTACATGTTTGTCCCTACTATGACTATAAGAGG
>JBBPJZ010000719.1:0-14466 GCA_038089015.1 Chalciporus aff. trinitensis | reverse complement strand
CACCACCGTTGAACTCGATGTCAGTGGCTATGTGCCCTCTCCATGTTTGATATGCTTAACGTCGTGTTAGAATCTCGCTGCAGAGACAGCTGCTTACCTGACTACGAAACACCCAGACTATGCTGTCCTCGCCGCGCGAATTGCCATCTCTAATCTCCACAAAGAGACAAAGAAGAACTTCTCCGCAGTGATAAAAGATTTGTATGAGTACAGTGAGTTGCTTCAGGATGTTAGCCCAGTCCACGACTCATTGTCTCCCTAGTTAATCCCAAGAATGGTAAGCCGGCAGGAATGATCTCGAAAGAAACCTACGGGGTCGTTCAAAAGCATGCCGCTACCCTTGACTCTGCTATCATTTATGATCGTGATTTCAGCTACAACTAGTGAGTGGTGTCCGACTCGTTTCACATTTTCTTAATCGCGTTTCGTAGCTTTGGTTTCAAGACCCTGGAAAGGTCATACTTACTTCGGATTAATGGCCGCGTTGCTGAGCGTCCCCAACACATGATCATGCGTGTCGCCGTTGGCATTCACGGCGACGATATCCCACGCGTCTTGGAGACTTATAACCTCATGTCTGAACGTTACTTCACCCATGCATCACCAACACTGTTCAATGCTGGCACGCCTCACCCACAGCTCAGTTCCTGTTTCCTTGTTTGTATGAAGGACGACTCGATCGAGGGTATCTATGACACTCTGAAAACATGTGCCATGATCAGCAAGACCGCCGGAGGTATTGGTTTGAGCATCCACTGTATTCGGGCTACTGGGTCAGTGCGCGTCGGCTGAATCATAAAAACTGTATCTTATGTCCTTCAGATCCTACATCGCTGGCACGAATGGTTACTCGAATGGCATTGTGCCCATGCTTCGCGCTTATGATGCCACTGCACGTTATGTTGACCAAGGAGGCAACAAACGCCCTGGTGCTTTTGCTATCTACTTGGAACCGTGGCACGATGATGTGTTCGATTTTATCGACCTCAGAAAGAACCATGGCAAGGAAGAAGCTCGTGCTCGTGACCTTTTCTACGCGCTTTGGATCCCTGATCTCTTGTACGTCGTTTTCATCTTGGTATGAGGCGTGAGACTGATGCACCTCCTGTAGCATGAAGCGCGTGGAGGCTAACGAAAATTGGTCCCTCTTCTGTCCCAACGAGGCCCCTGGACTGGCTGACTGTTATGGGGAAGAGTTCGAGGCTTTGTATGAGAGGTATGAAAGAGAAGGTCGCGCGCGCAAGACCATTCCTGCTCAAAAACTCTGGTATGCTGTCCTGGAGGCTCAGATCGAGACTGGTGGGCCCTTTATGGTATACAAGGACTCTGCGAACAGTAAGTGAAGTCCACTGGCATTTGAAATGGTCGTCTTAAATCCCGTCCAGGAAAGTCAAATCAAAAGAATCTCGGAACCATCAAGTCTTCAAATTTGTGCACCGAGATTATCGAGTACTCGGCTCCCGACGAGGTTGCTGTATGCAACCTTGCTTCTCTCGCCCTTCCCACCTTCATCGCGAACGGTCAATATGACTTCCAGAAGCTTCACGATGTCACTAAAGTCGTCACCTACAATCTCAACCGCATCATTGAGGTCAACTACTATCCCGTACCCGAAGCCCAGAGATCAAACATGCGCCATCGCCCAATCGGCCTTGGTGTGCAGGGTCTCGCCGATGCCTTCATGATCCTTCGCCTGCCCTTTGACTCTGCAGAAGCTAGAGAGTTGAACTTGAAGATCTTTGAGACAATCTACCATGCCGCGCTTGAAGCCAGCTGTGAACTCGCAGCAAAGGCAGGACCTTACGAGACTTTCTCGGGTAGTCCTGCAGACCAGGGCCAACTTCAGTACGATCTTTGGGGAGTTACGCCTACCGACCTCTGGGACTGGACGTCTCTGAAGGAGAAGATTGCTCAAAATGGACTGAGAAACTCGCTCTTGTTGGCTCCTATGCCTACTGCATCAACGAGTCAAATCCTTGGCTTTAACGAATGCTTCGAACCCTATACCAGGTAAGCTGTTCGACGTTTCCAGTAAGCTGCTGGCTAAGGAGTATACTCAGCAACATCTACACTCGTCGTGTTCTCGCTGGCGAATTCCAAGTTGTGTGCCCATGGCTCCTCAGGGACCTCGTCGAGCGGGGCCTCTGGAACGACACAATGAAGAATATGATCATCGCGCACAACGGTTCCGTAGCCAACATTCCCACCATCCCGGACGACGTCAAGGCGATTTACAAAACAGTCTGGGAAATCAGCCAGAAGAAAGTTATCGATATGGCCGCAGACCGGGGTGCCTTCATCTGCCAAAGCCAAAGCTTGAACATCCACTTGCAAGCTCCTACCCTTGGACAGCTTACAAGTATGCACTTCTATGGGTGGAAGAAAGGGTTGAAGACCGGCATGTACTACCTGCGCACGCGCCCTGCTGCTCAAGCTATCCAATTCACGATCGATCAGAGCACTCTCAAGGCTGCCAAGAGCGCGGAGAGCGCGAACAACGCACGAGGCCCGGAGAGGAGCGGCAATGCCATTCCTACTCCATCGGCATCACCTTCTGCTCATGGGCCCGCTCGTGGTCCCGCGACAAACTTTGCTGCAACCACCACCTCTCCAGCCTCTTCTAGTTCCGCACCAGCTGCTTCGACCTCGATGGGCAGTGCTGAGGTTGATCCCGAGTATGCTGCGGCACTCCAACGTCAAAAGGATCGCGAACTCGAGGAAGCCAAGTTGGCGTGCTCTATCGAAAACAAGGAGGCGTGCTTGATGTGCTCTGGCTGAGTCAACCACTGGTTAGAACTGTTGTGCCCAGGGTATATCGATTTGATTCTTTCTTGAATTGCTTCATTTTTCATTGTATGTTTTCATCACTGGTGCATCCTCATCCTGTAATAGCCTATGCAATTGTTGTATTCGTAATCAATAGAACCTGTGCTCCGAACTGAATAGACAATAGATGGCGAAGTTCTCTGGCACCAGTTATCAGAGCTCTATCACAGGTTTGGGTTGCAAAGGCTGTCAGATGCATTGATAGGAGACGCGAGAGCTCGAGGATCGTAATCACGGAAATCATGTGTGATCATAGCATATGCCGCATAGTTGTGTACACATCATATTAAGAGCGGGATGCCTCGATCCGTTTCCTTGCAACCTGCCGGC
Organism: Chalciporus aff. trinitensis; assembly: GCA_038089015.1. Classification (NCBI taxonomy): domain Eukaryota; kingdom Fungi; phylum Basidiomycota; class Agaricomycetes; order Boletales; family Boletaceae; genus Chalciporus; species Chalciporus aff. trinitensis. The sequence goes on along the minus strand of JBBPJZ010000719.1, from coordinate 11,310 downwards.
GGTTCAGGGACGATAGGGGAGCGGCGACCGCATCCTTGTCCTTGCTCCGCTCGACCTCCTCTTCCGAAACGCCAAGGATGATTTCAACGTGGCAAGGGTGGCCTTGGTAGGGGTTGATGCGACCATGTGCACGGTAAGTTCGACGACGAGTTTTCTGTCAGGCAGTTGAAAGCTCAGTTCGACAATGAAAAAGAACCGAATACTTACGGGTGCCTGTTGAACAACAATGTTTTTAATGAACAGGTCTTCAAGTTCCAAACTTTTTGCGTCAGCGTTTGCCTCTGCGTTCTTCAAGAGACGAGTGATGAATTTAACCGATTTCTCGGGCCAACGACCTAAATTCTGACAAAGTTAGATCTTGATCATTGGCGCGTTCAGTTTGCCCATCCGAGAAGAAAAGGACCCACCCTGAGTTGCCTTGAATTGTTTGGCTTGACTCGCACGACCGACACCGCCAGCGTAGCGGCGGAAAGGAATGACTTGTTTGTGGTCCACGACGTCGCCGAGGTAAGCGTAGGCTTTGGTCAATTTCATACCTATCATCAGAGCGTGTCAACGTCGTTCAAACAAGATGATTTTACAGAATACATCACCTGAGAGAGCAGCGCCAACTTCGCGCATATTCTTGAAGTGGGTGCGTAGGTATTCCCCGCGAGCGCGGGCGCCTGTAGAGACATGGTGATCAGATCGTTACCGGCTGTGGATTTGGTTTGCTGGACACACTTTTTTCGGGGTTGGTGGCAAGGGCGGCTGCGGCGTATCGAACTAGATGAATGGGAGATCAATCATATGCACGGGCAGCACGACGAGCTTGGACGTACCCATCTTGAAGAGTCCGTCGAGGTCGTTGTCTGTCGTGGGGTATAACAGGGGAATGTGGCTGAACTAAGGTTTACATTTTTTACGGACGTTGCCGATTGCGTTACTTTCAGGGAAACCCCCTGAGGGGACCGCAGCGCATCCTTTGAGGATGCAACTTTACTGTCATTGCACTTTCGAACAATAAGCAAGAACGTCCTTCTATCGTCTATACATACATACAGGCATAATAAGTAGCGACCAGAAACAGCATAGCCAACAAGGTAATAAGTATGAACATGGTATGTACAACAACAGGGATAACAAGCAATGTCCGTGGTAACACGGGTATACACCGTCAATTGGATACAAGGTATTCTCCCTGAATTTTACAAAATTAACAAACAAAATGTTAGACGCGACGGACCGTTAGGATGGCGATACGACCATCTTGCGCGATGGCGTGATTGATGCCTGGAGAGAGATATGTGGATGAGCCACCAAAAACCTTGACCTGTCAAACGATACCTTTAAAGCCTGGCTCGAGAAGCCCTTCACGCCATTCGACTTCAGTCTCCCAAGAGATACCTTTCCACGAGCTACCGCGGATGGCAGAGTTGACCAGCAAGTCTCGCCCGATGTTATATCCGTCGGGAACTATCATGTGATGTTTGGTAGAGTCCTGGAAATAAAATGAGTTGAAAGGTAGAAATAATTGCACGAAGACCAACGTATTCTTTGGATATCCTGAATGATTATCGAAATGAGTGAATTAACCAAGCGTGACAAAGACTTTCGACGTACCCCAGGAACCATGCCCCAGTATTAGCTTCGGTGCCATTCTGCTTCCATGCGCGGAAGTGGTTTCCTCCTAAGTAAGCTTTGTTGAGACATAACCGCAACTCAAGACCACTTGTGACTTGCCTACGAGGCTTTCCCAGCATGTCCCCCAGCGAGGGAAATAATGCTGCCGCGCTAGGATATGCTCAGATTTTCTTCCGTCGCCATCACCGAGGTCTGCCTTGTGAACATGGCCGTAGTGCAACCCAAGACATTCCTCAGAGAATCCGATGGACCTGGGGGTATATAAGCGACGCGGCTACGGTATGAAGAGAGCGAATGCCCTACTTATAATACCAGCGGAAGCCTTCGTCGGTGAGCACGAAAGGGTCCGATTGATTAGATATAACGGCGTTCAAAGGTTCGCCATATCTGGGTGTCGTAAACTAATGCAAGTGGACCGTCAGTCTTTAACGGGGCTAGAAAGAGTAAAGTTTACATCGATATACTGCCCGCCAAGGATGCGAGGATCAACCCAACCAACCTCGTCCTTTGGCTGGTCTAGCTGGAAATTAAACGGCGAGAAGGCAATTTGTTTGTCTTCGCCTAGGGTAACCGGGATTGCCAGGGCCGTCGAGAGAAGCGCGAAGGAGAGAAGGAACTTCATTACGGAGGGGAAGGGTATTCGTGACGGTCCAGAGTGAAGAGCGGGTTCGGGCATTCACGCCCTGCAAATTACCAACCACTGGCAACCAGCGACAACGTGCGACACAGCTTATAATAGTCCAATTCCTAGTGGAGCTACGGTAGAGCTGAAACGGCGTCTCCATTGGTTGCCGGCACACTACTCCGAGACTCCGAGTCACGTGGAGACTCCCCTCAACGAAGAACGAGACTAGAGTCTACCAAAGTGTAGCGAGCAGCGCAGTGTAGGTAGTAGGCATTCGTGGCGACGATGGACGACATTATCGACAACCACGACAACCTCAACACCGTCTTAGGCGACGACCATCACGACCACAACGACAGCGATGCCGATGCAGAGACCGCATCCCAGCGCTCGATCCCGCTCTCTTCCCCACCCCGCTCTCCCCATTCAGTCGACATCCCATTACGCGCACAAGAGTTTTTCAGGAGAGATTCTCAAGTAGACTCCATTGAAATTGATTTCAACTCTGAAACGGACGGCGATTCATACAGCGAACAGGAACCACGTAGAGCAAGCTCAATCACGTCCTTTGCACAATCCACCTTCTCCACAGACCCATCAAAGACTCATACCACGCCCGTGACATATCCCCCCACGCCATCTACTGATAATACCGATGCGGAGTCCTTCACATCAGCGGCTTCAACCTACTCTAGGAAAGCCCGACCAGAATCAATGCTGTTGCAACCTCCTCCTGGTCCTCTCGTACTCGGGATTGCCTTGGTGGATTTTAATCACTTGGTAAGTTTGTTGATCTCGACCCTCGTTCACCACATTGATCTGGCAGTAGGTTGGCCCCAAGATCGAATTTAGCCAAGGGGATATATTTGAAGACGCCGAAGTGGCAAAAATGCTACCTTTCCTGGCCCTTCCAGATGGTGCTCACTTGGTGTGCTATATTTGACACGCATAGAGGTTTCAAATCTCACCTTTCCGCAGTCTGTCGAAGACTATTCTTACTTCCATCTCGTTCCTGATGCCCCGAACCCCACCACTATATTCGGTATATCGTGAGTTACGGTCCCACTGTCAGACTATGTACTGAAAGCGTTTGCATAGATGTAACCGTCAAATTGCTGCTTCCACTCTACTGGTGAAAGATGTCGATGTGACGCGCTCAATTGTTCAGAAGGCCGTCGTTGTCTTGGCCAGCAAGCCCGTGTTTGGTCCAATACGGTCAGTAAAACCGTTCGTTCTAGTGTTTAACATTTTCATCGACAAGTGTAGTGATCGGCTTGGAGTTGTTACAAGGGCTTTATTTGCCCAAAGGTATACATATTTCTCATCTAGATGCTCGTGTGACCTCATGTTCCCTCCTCAGAGACTTCACAGATACACAAATTCTAGTCGAATTTGGCAACTCACTCGAAATATCACTCCGAACGCAACTCACTGAAAGTGGGTTATACATAGGTACCAGTTTGTAAGTGTTCTATGTTCTGGTCATGCTTTTATATTGATTACTTGCAGGAGAGAATTTGTCCATGCTTTCCGACATCGTACCCTTGTGCTGCTGAAGGCATTAATGCTACAGAAAAAGGTCATCAGCATAGCGACCTCGCAAACCACCGCTGACGGCTTTCTAGATTATGTTTTATGGACATCCCGTTGAGAGGTTGTGCACTTATCAATACTCCTTAATCTCCTTAATACCCAGTACGTACGTCTGATTCTGTATTACGGCACTCATTCACCCTTCATAGGTTTACTTCAGACCCTGGACGACTGTGGCTCTCCTCCATTAGCTGCCCGAGCACCCACGTTATCCCGACCCAACTCCTTGAAAACCTCAGATCGGAAGAGTATGCTGGCATACATTGGTTTACCTCTGGATTTGTTTGGAAAGGTCGGTATAGTGTATATTGCAGCGACGAATTTCATTGCTTACATTTCTTTTTCAGGATGCGTTCTTTCAGCCCTATATACCTCTGCAACAAATCGACCTCTTGAAAGATTCTCAAGGCTGGCTCTGCGGAAGTACCAATACGATTGTCACCCAACAAAAGGAGATAGACTTACTGATTAATGTACAATTTTTTACTTCTGTCCATGCCACCGCTTATCCTCATTCACAGACCGAGACGGCCAGCCTCGAGTTTCGAAATCCGGGACTGGAACGATTAGTTGCGCTTACTGCTGCGGATCGCAAGTGGATGGATGAGATCGTTCGGGAAGTCAATGCTGCTTGGGACGAGGCTGAGCGTACGAAGGTAGCCATGCAGTGGGTTCTTTCACCGATTATGTTATGCTTAACCTTGATATCTTCGAAGTTTCAAAGGCAGTGATGATTATTTGAGAGCAAAGGTAAGTTACACCTGCCTTAACAAAAAATATGAGGATTCAAGATACGACTCGAATAGTTCGAGGAATACGTCTCTGCGGCGCTCGCGACCGTGAGGTATCGTGAGTTCTTGACGAAAGGCAAGGGGAATGGAACCACTCTCGCAGCCACTGGTAGGGCGTCGTTCATTTACGCCCTTCAAATGCTCACAGCATTGCAGGAGGCGACGTAAGTTCGCTGGAGGATTTTAATCCCGTGTGGCTAGCCGAATTTACCAAGACAAATGCTTATGAAGTTTGGGATCGGTCAACAGATCCGATGCTATTTGACATTGTCGAGCCTCGGTTCGTATATGGATTGTTAACCCACTTGACTCGCTGCCTCACCTGCCATTCACTAGCCATCCTTGTAACGAGAAACCATCCTTGGTATCGGATATCGGGCTACGGCTCTCTGAGGGTATTCAGGACCTCAAGTTGGAGCAGCAACTTGCTCCGACTCGTGAAGCTATCTCACGGACAATCACCATTGGCTCGACCAACTTCTTCAAAGCTGTCGAAGGTGTCCGTGAGCGATGGCAACAACGGACAACCAGCTCCCCTTCGATGCAAGATGCGTCCTCGAGTCCCTACGGCACACCTGTTGAGATTACCAAGTTCGAAGCAGACCTCCCTGCGCTGCCAGCTGACGCCACGAGACCAGGTACCCGACCGACTTCTATCGAATCGATTGCAAGCCCGCTGTCATCTAGTCGTCCTGCCAGTGTGGCGCAGGCTGCAGCAGATACGAAAGCTGCCCTCAGCTCATTCGGAGCGGGGATTCAATCGTTATGGTCAAGCCAGGCGTCAAGGTTCTCACTCTCGCGTGCAAGTGTCATTAGTGTTGCATCCACCGATTCAGCCTCGACGCCCACGGCCGCGCAGCACCAGTTCCCTTCCAACCCGGTGTCACCGAAAACTCCTACCCCTCCTCGGCATCGTCCAAGTGTGAACACGGTCGTGGAGGAACCTGAGCTGGAACCAAATCAGGAGCATTTCGTTGTTACGAGTCATCCCGAAGAGAGAATGAGCCATGAAATGGAGTCGGGGGAAGTAGTTGGTACGGCCCTATGATGGACCAGTTTGTTCTCCAGGCTATCGTTGTTGTCGCATATCCGCTTACTTTGCATCGCCTTTCCACACACTCACAGCAAGAACGTACAGCCTATGTGATCGACAGGGCGGAGTCTTTGATGGATGATATCGCTCCTACAGACTATTGGTGTTCCTTGCGCCCAGCTCTGTTCGCCGAACGAACATGACGTGTTGTCAGTGGCGCGGTGCATCTGATCATCCCTTATTCTCCGAATGGGGGAAAGCCCTCCTACTAGCAGATGAGAAACGCGCAGAGACTGGGAACCTTTTCCTTGGAGATCCAAGAGGGTCCGTAAACCTCGGCTTCTTCCGTTGGCGTGCGTATATCTGGGCGATTGTGTGCCGACATATCCCACCGCCAACCAAGCGAGAGGGAGAGCGAAGCGACATGCATCCTTTGAAGTTTGCGCCGCTGTTCGAGTTTGCAACACAATCATTTCGCCAAGCAGTGCCATTTGATGATCAATGCAGTTTTACAAACAAGGCGTTGACGTCTTCGCCCAGATGAGTTCATGACTCACTGAGGGTCATCGCAAGTACCGAAATCATTTGATCTAAACATATACCCTGGAATATACCCTGCGATATCGATGTACATTCCGAGTATGTAATAGGGTCAGTTTGACCCACCATGAGGAGTGGTGTTGGTTACGTAATTATAAGGTTTCCTCCAGTACGGCTATCAGAGACGGGGGTCGACGAGAGCGAGTTCCCTCAGTAACCTCAGTAACCCCAGTAACGTCTTTCTCTACCATTCGTACCATCGCCATCGATAGTCTGGGCTAGTTTCACTGAGACACACCGGGTTCAAACAATGGCGACCCCCATCCGCAAGAAACGCAACTTCAAGGCTCTCCAACTCGATGTCACCCAGTCAGCTCAGCCAAAAGAATCTGAGCCGATCCCCACACGCGCAGCACCAGCAACTACAGGAGCACCAAAGGGCAAGAAGCGCCCCCCACCCATGACTCTGAATGCTCCGAAGATCAGCCAACCTGCTGTGAACAATGATGCCAGTGGGAACCTTCTCTCAGCCGGCGCTGGGCCTCCATCTGCCCCTGCGATGGGCTCTGCTTCCACGCGTAGAAATACATATCACACAACGCTCTCCAACACGCTCGCAAATCTTGACATGAATGCGGAAATGCACTTTGATCTTCGGAACGAGGATCTCAAAGACCTCCAAGAGCTCGGCCAGGGTAACGGTGGGAGCGTCAAAAAAGTCGAGCACGTCCCCACCAAGACCATCATGGCCAAGAAGGTGAGCCATTTTCCATGCTTCATATCGTTTCACTGATACTCCATCCTTGGCTATGTTTAGATCGTCCTCATCGACGCCAAACCTTCAGTGCGGAAACAAATCCTGCGAGAGCTGCACATCATGCACGACTGTCATTCCCCATATATTATATCATTCTATGGCGCGTTCTTGTCGGATCCGAATATCTGCATCTGCATGGAGTACATGAACAAGGGATCTTTGGACGGCATCTACAAGAAAATTGGGGCCATCGATATCGATGTTGTAGGACACGTTGCGTTGGCTGTGCTGGAGGGTTTGACATACCTATACGATGTGCATCGCATCATTCATCGCGGTATGTATCTGACACTCCGCCACACTGATCTACGTTAATGTGGGCATACTAGACATCAAACCATCAAATATCCTCTTTAACTCCCAGGGTCAGATCAAAATATGCGACTTTGGAGTCTCAGGAGAACTCATCAACTCGATTGCGGATACCTTTGTTGGTACATCGACCTACATGAGCGTATGTCTTCCATTGTATGCAAACGCGTCAGCTTCATGATGTTGCACAGCCCGAGCGTATACAAGGAGCACAGTATACCGTCAAATCGGACGTATGGTCGCTCGGAATCTCATTGATTGAGTTAGCGCTCGGTCGCTTCCCTTTCTCGGAGTCTGATCCAGATGATTCTGACCTCTCGGACTTGGAAGGGACCCTCTCACCAGGTTCGATGGGCTTGCCATCCAAGAAGGACAAGGAAAAGAATATCAAGAAGGACCGGCGAAAATCCAAGGGTGTTAGTCTACAAGGAGGCGGCATGATGATGAGCATCCTCGAGCTGCTTCAACACATCGTGAACGAGCCTGCGCCTCGATTAACTCCTGAAGGACGATTCCCGAAAGAGGCAGAAGACTTCGTTGACAGCTGCCTATTCAAAGACCCTGATGCTCGCAAGACCCCGAAGGAGTTGCTGGTGCGTATGCTTCGTCAAATAGAAGCAGCTCTTGACACTGACACGACGATTTCATAGAAGCATCCATGGATAGAGCAAGCGCGGGTGTCAAATTTCGATCTTGAGACCTGGGCGAGCACATTTTGAGCTGGCTTCTCATTGCTTGTGTTGTCGATTCCCCGTTGGCCCTTGTTCAGATCAATACCAGTTGTCGCTTGCTACTCCTTCGCCGCACATCTTTATCTCTTCGTTCATGTTCTTGTATTATAGAAAAGCACACCATATTGGGATACGACTTTGGAAACCTTGTACCATCACATTGATACTTGGTGATTTATGAACTCCACAGCCACCACGATACCGAAACTCGATAACAAGCTCAACCCAGCGTGGACCCAAGAACAAAACAATAGTCTAACAACGCCCAGAAAAATCAAACCAACTTGAGGCGCTAACCCAACCGAAACTATGCTATCCACAACCCGTTCAATTCAATGCTCCCCACTCCTTCCCACTGGCACTAGGAGTTGGCAACTACGAATCGTAGCAACACCAATATTCAACCGAAGGCTGACCATTTAAAGTGCACGACCGCCGCGTTTCGAAGTGAGGCGCATCTGGTGGACATTGGCTGCCACACCCAGCCCAGATTCCACTGCACCAAATAGTCCGCGCATCCACCGTGACTGTGTCTGGGGCGCGTCCAAATATGGTCGAGGCCTCAGAGAGGTGCATATGCACCATGCTCGCAATCAAGCATAGCACAAACGTCGAGGCAGTGAATGCGAAGCGAGCCATTTTCGCTGGGAGGGAATCGACGACTAGAATATTTGGGCAGGCTGTCAGAGGTTGCAGGGATGGCTGCACGATGATCAGATGTTGAGCAATCACCTGCGGATGTTTGGAATTTAATACTGTTTAATGAGCGCGCGATCGCCGACACGATGGGACTAGCCTGAGTGTCTGAAGTGGGACTGGGGTAGCCATGTTTAAGAAGCCAAGGCGCCTTTAAATCCCCTTGGGGTCTCTCTGTGTAACATACTAAACCAATCTCGGTAATGTCTTTTGAACAGAAATGGAAGCCGGCAAAGAGAAGTCACTCGTTATTGTTTTCAACGCATGGCCGTGGGGCCAGCGCTATGCGCAAGTCAAAACTCTGTTGTGTCTGTACAACAAGGTTATGGGGTACTAAGTATTGCCTATTACTCACTCGAATCCCAGAAGTCAAGGGATGGTGCCTGGAAAGAGAAGAAGGGTATACAACATCCACATCCACATGATCGATAGGATCCCTCACTCAGGTATAATGTTCCTGGTATTCAGGGGGTATCTGAAGTGGTCCTCCTGAGAGACTAACTCCGCCGTCGACTGTTCTTATCGGGGCACGGGGTAATGGTCTTACGAACTCGTCTGGAGTGTACAGTTGCTGCGGAACGCTTGTGTACGAAGGACTTGGTCGATCATACGTCGTGTAAGAAGGGGCCGACGGCGGAAATGGATCTACATGGGTGCTTTCAGACATCTCTGGAGCAGGGCTGAATTCGCCTGAAACAGCCGTTTAAGTATTGACGAAACTTGGGCTGCAGGATGACGTACCGTTGAGTAAGCCAGTGGAAAATGGCACATGTCGCTGAGAGCGCTGACGCCGCAAGTATATGACAAGAGCAGCAACAGCTAATAGGAAGGTAACCACCCCAACGACAATCCCAGCGATGGAAGAACTCGAGTTGCTGCTCGAGCCGGAGCCGCTAGCTGAGGACGTCCCAGAAGTGGGCGTCGGGGCGTTTTCCGTGCTTGTGGCGCTAGAGTGCGTAGATGATGGGATACTGGAGGTCGGGGCACTGGAGGTCGTTGAGCTGGCGAGAGAGGCTTCAGAGGTCCGGAGATAAGAGTTGATACATTGTTAGAATATCCTGCTACTTACCAGGAGGATAAGCTAAGTAATCCACCCAGACAGTGAGATTGGGGGATATCGAAGTAACATTGAGAGTGTGGAAAAGACCTGGTTGTAACGGGGGCAGATTCGTGATATTCCAAAAGTTTTGAAGGTATTGTGTCCTCTGGGTTATTGGAGCCGTGACAGTAGCAGCAGGGAGGCTATCAACCTGGTAGACAGCGACAGGTGGTCCTAAGTCCGTTGTGGGGGAATAGGTTCCGTAGACACCTATTGCCGAAGCTGAAACGCGAGAGCACACCAATCAGTTCTCTTGCATTCAGTAATCAACAGTATCATACCATTAAAAGAGTAAATCAAAGAGTCTCCGGTAAGGAGGCCAGTTGTGGTTTGGCAGTACTCCTCCGACGTGCCACCAAGCATGTACGATGTAGGAATTGGTTGAATGCCAATTCCGCTGTCACGGTCATCGACGAGGATCCAACTCTCACCGGCAGACATGGTGAGGGGGCGCAAAGACTAGAAGGAAGCTGTTAGTCGTCGCGACCTTGGGACCGAACTTGTTTACAGTCAGGGTCCCCCGCATGGCATTACGCACACAGCGGCTGCACGAGAGTGTCCAGTCCTTACAAAATGTCTCACACAGCCTCTTGATTCTTACGTTCATTTACAAGCGCCCGAGTCCGAACTGATGCGCCCATCTTAAGTTACCAAGATACCTTACTGTATACCCACTACACTCATGGTCATGGTGAATCCATGAACACATAGATTATCCATAGATTCATTCTCCACGGACACCCTATCGCAGACTCCTGGCTCAAGATCGGTACGGACATCTATAAGTTCCTCGACTCTTGTAACATCAAGTGGACCTCAATCGACCCCATCCCATTCACCAATGCCAGGGAGAAGACGCCGTTTTGTAAACTCCTTATGTGGATCGGTGTGAAGCGCGAGACTCTCGTCTTCGACGATGCGGTGGCTGCCGCAAACGCCATCAAGGATATCCTCAATCAAGCCGGCTTCCCCGATATTGAGGTCGCTTTTCGCGAGTCGGAGGTGACCCACTCTGCTGGCCCGAAGCTCCTCCCCTTCAACCCCCTCGTCGACCCTATTCCTAATTTCAGCAAGCCTTTCACGCGCACGCTGCGTCTCTCAATCGCCCCGTTCGAAACACCCTACCACGAAGGCACCGGAGCCCTCTACTTCCGCCTCAGCAAAGATGGTGACCGCGTCGTCCTTCTCACCGCTGCCCACGTCGCTCGGCCTCCTATGCATGCCAACACGGATATGTCGCGCAGGCGTGCAAGCCAGTCATGTGAGGAGATCGTCACCCTCGGCAACATGGGTTAACAGAATGCTACAAATATCATGATGGCTGCCATCGGCGACCTCGCTCGCTCCGTCGCCGTGTGAAAGGACGCGATCACCAGGCTGGGTGAATTCGTCGATGGTGAGGATGCGAGGGTCACCAAGAGGCGTGAGGAGAACCAGCATGAGGTTGACA
>JBBPJZ010000718.1:0-14472 GCA_038089015.1 Chalciporus aff. trinitensis | reverse complement strand
ATGTAGCTTAAAAAGAATCACTATATACAGAAATGGTTCCTTTTATCACTAAAACTACACATTGGTGTCATAGGATGCTATAGATGTACAATAGATCAGCTATGACATAAGGTATTTTTCCTGATGACTATCCCTTCATGTGAATCTTACCACACTCGATAACCAACGTTCCTTTCCTGTGAGAGCTCTGGTAGACAGTGGATGTACTGGATCTTCTATCGACGCTGGTTTTGTGAAGGCCAAGGGACTGAATACTCATCCTCTCCCTTGCCCAATCCCAGTTTACAATGCCGATGGAACTCTCAATCGAGGAGGGTCAATCACAGAATATGTCACTCTGCGAATGTCTACTGGAACCCACTATGAACAAGTAACGTTTGGAGTGACGGATCTGGGAAAGGGTGAACTCTTCCTGGGGCACGAATGGCTATGTTATCATAATCCGACCATTGATTGGAAAGAAGGACATGTGAAGTTTAATCGTTGCCCCAAGTCCTGCCAACTCTCTTATGTCCTTTCTGAACCGAAACAGGAGGAGAACCCAGGGGACATTGAAACCTTCCCGACCAAAGAGGTCGAAGATGGAGATTGAGTCTTTGCATTTGATATATTCAGGTATCGAGCACAAGGAGGGTGCCATGTACATGCTCACACATCTGTTGCTCAACAACTAGCAGAAGAAGCATCCCAAGCTTCACAAATCAAAACATTTGAAGAGATCGTCCCTTCGAGTTACCATGAGTTCAAAGACGTCTTCAGCAAAGATTCCTTTGATGAACTCCCAGAACGATGACCCTGAGATCATGCAATTGAACTCACCCCTGGAGACCATGTCGTTAGCTGTAAGATCTATAACCTTAGTCCAGAAGAGCAACGTGAGCTCGACATCTTCCTTGAAGAAAACCTATGGTCTGGACGAATCCGCCCTTCTAAATCACCCTTTGCGTCTGCCTTCTTCTTTGTCAAAAAGAAGGATGGCTGACTCTGCCCAGTCCAGGACTATTGACACCTTAATGCCATTACTATCAAAAATCAGTATCCACTCCCCTTAATCTCTGAGTTGGTTCACAAACTCAAAGGAGCAAAGTACTTCACCAAACTCGATGTACGATGGGGGTATAATAATGTATGAATCCATGAAGGAAACAAGTGGAAAGCAGCTTTCCTAACAAATTGGGGACTCTATGAGTCTACTGTCATGTTCTTTGGGATGATGAACTCACCTGCCACTTTCCAGAATCTTATGAACAACATCCTACATGATCTTATATTGGCAGGAAAAGTTCTCGTCTACCTTGACAACATACTCATTTTCACCAAAATGCTCAAAGAACACCGGCAGATCACAGCTCACGTCCTTCAAATCCTTCACCAACACCACCTCTATCTTAAGCCTGAGAAATGCGAGTTTGAACAAACCCAAATTGAATATCTTGGACTTATCATCTCGGACGGCGAAATTCAAATGGATCCAATCAAAGTCCATGGGATTCTTCAATGGCCACCGCCCACCTGCAAACAAGAGGTCCAGTCTTTCCTTGGTTTTACCAATTTCTATTGTCGGTTCATTCGTGGATTCAGTGATATGGCAAAACCACTGAACACTCTTATGGGCAATACCCCCTGGACTTGGACAGAAGAGCAACAATGTGCCTTTGACAACTTGAAGACTGCTATTACCTCAGCTCCAGTCCTCACCATCCCCACGGATTCTGATCCCTATCGCATTGAAGCAGACAGCTCCAGACATGCTGTCGGCGCTGTCCTTTCTCAATGTCAGAATAATCTCTGGCGCCCCATTGCGTTTCTATCCAAATCCTTATCTCCTACTGAACGCAACTATGAAATTTACGATCAAGAGCTGCTCGCCATCATGACTGCACTCTCCGAATGGCGTCATCACCTTATGGGTGCTCCTGCTCCGTTTGAGGTCTGGTCTGATCACCAAAACCTCACCTACTTCCGCAAACCGCAGAAACTCAATCGTCGCCAGGCACGCTGGGTTTCTGAACTTGCTAACTATGACTTTACTCTTCATCATCAACCAGGATGCCTTCATATCAAGGCAGACATCCTGTCAAGACAACCAGACCATGACCAGGGGGGAGAGGACAATGAGAACATAGTAATGTTAAAGCCAGAACTATTTCGTCAAGTGGAGTTGGTCTTGGACGACTTGACCTTTCTTGATAGGATTCAATGCCGAACTGCAAATCGAGACCAAGTCATTCAGAGGAACCTAGAGGCGAAGATTCAGGGCTGGGAAGAGAAGAACAGAATTGTAACTTGGAACGGACACATCTATGTCCCAGTGGATTGGAAGCTGCAAGAAGAAATTATTCGAGAGCATCACAACACCTGTCTTGCGGGCCACCCTGGTCAGTATAAGACTCACGAACTCCTTACTAGGAACTACTGGTGGCCCAAGGTCCTTCGCGATATTTGAAAGTATGTGGCAAGATGCGAGACTTGCCAGCATACCAAACCACATCACTCCCCATTAGCAGCCCCACTGCATCCAAATGAAACGCCCAGTCACCCCTGGGAACATATCTCCATCAACATTATCGGGCCTCTTCCAGAATCACAAGGGTACAATGCTATCATGGTCATTGTTGATTGGTTCTCGAAGATGCTGAAGGTCGTCCCTTCACAACTAGAAACCTCCTCTTCCGGTGTTGCCAAAATTCTTCAGGACCACGTTTTCAGACACCATGGATTGCCAACCAAAGTCATTAGTGACCACGCTTCCACCTTCATGTCTAACTTTATGTGAGAACTCTACACCCAACTTGGTATCACCAGCAATGCCAGCACGCCATACCACCCTCAAACTAACAGTCAAACAGAGCAACTTAACCAAGAAGTTGAGCATTTCCTGCGAGTATTCACGAACTACCATCAATCTGACTGGGCGGACTGGCTTGCCCTTGCCGAGTTCTTGTACAATGACAAGGTCAACAGCTCTACTGGGTACTCTCCGTTCTTCTTAAACTATGGATGTCATCCCTGGAAGGGCACTCATCCGAGGAGGGAAGGTCGAGTCAAAGCAGCTCAAGAGTTTGTGGATCAGATGAAAAAGACCCACTTGGAGGCAGAAGCGTCACTAAAGAAGGCTGCAGAGGACATGAAACACGCTTATGACCGTCGGTGAATGCCTTCTTGGGACTATCAAGCTGGTGATCGCGTGTGGTTGGAAGCCACTCATATTTCCTCTGATTGCCCAACAAAGAAGCTTGACAACAAACGGTATGGTCTGTTTGTCATCCTCAGCAAGCACGGAGAGAGCGCATACAAACTACGTCTGCCTCCCACCTGGAAGTCCATCTATCCTATTTTTAACGAGTGTGTCTTATCCCTGTTTACTCCTCCTATGTTCTCATCCCAACAAAAGTCACCCCCACCGCCTCCCGACTTGATCAATGGAGTGGAGGAACAAGAAGTTGAAGAAATTCTTGACTCCTGTCTCCGACGGGACAAGCTGGAGTACCTTATCCACTGGAGAGGGTTCCCTCAAGAAGAATGAGAGTGGAAATGAGCCTCAGACCTTCCTCATGCACAAGGAGCAATCACAGACTTCCATTGTGCCCATCCTGCGAAACCTCACCCTGCGCCCGTCATGCATCTGCGTTTCCGCCCAATCAAGAACCTCACTCAACCTTCTCATGTGCCCAGGTGGCTGTACAATTGGGAGAATGGGGCTTTCGAACGAGATGAATGCCAACGAAAACATGATGAAGAAGCTAAAGAAGTTTGGTATGATGCTCTCGAAGACTTACCGGATCACGAGACACGATCCTTGGAGGGGGGGTAATGTCATGGATCTACCCCCTGAGGCCTGTGCACTTACAAATTGCCTGAGTCTTTCTTTGTCATCCGTAGGATAGTTATCCGCCCAATTGGTTTCTCGTCTCTTCTTAGTGTCGTGTTTTCTCTCTTCTAGGTACAGTTCTATTGCTATAGTGTGCTACTTTACTTAGCTTTCTCTCTTCTAGCCAATCAACGTGCTTTGACGATAACTGCACTGTGATTGCTAGCGATGCTGACACAGCATGGAGATGCTAACTCAGATCTTCCACTTGATTTATTAGCACATATTCATCATTTCCGGGCTTATCTTTGTCAGGAAGAGCTTTTCCATGCAAAGCAGACCACCTTAGATTCATTCTTTGCTCAGTACAATCACGAACCCCATGCTACTAGTAGTTCTTCCCTTCCTAAATAGCGTGACAGTCACACTTGTCACAAATTGTGACGTATCTAGCTCTCATGACGCATAAAGTTTTTTGTCTCCCGGCATTATGCATTATGAGATAGTGTACTGTACATTGAAACGGATGGTACCTGACGACGTTAGCAAGGGCCACAAGGCCACAAGCTTTATTTCAAACGGAATGACTCGGTTGGAACTTGGTACGGATCCTTCAGTTCGAGGTCTCGGCTACACAGGTTGGTCTCAACTATTGTCGTGGCCATGGTGGGTGCCAGCTATTGTTTCGAAGTAGACTCGTGCGTTACTATCTCCTCACAGAATTTTGCCTTCATCGGCAACAGAGTCTGTGGCAACAAGATTACTCTTATTTCTAGGAAATCTACGCCGCAGACCTGGACGATTCTCGCCACACATGTATAACGTATATAAAGCCTACCTCTCCCCTCTTTCCATGCCTTAATAACCCCCGTGGTTCAGGTCTCTCCCGTCCCGTACGCCTCTCCAAACGTTCGTCCGATGAAGACCATACTTTACACGTTCATATCAGCGAGGAAAGCATCCAGCAAACTTTGTTGTCGACATCCAACGTGCCCATTTTGGCGTTGACAATCTCAACTGCTCTCCCAATGTATGTTCTCAATATTAGTAATCAAAGCGATACTGACACCGTTTCTTCTCTCCCAACTCCCAAGGGTGCAGTAACGCCAGATCTCCACTGGCAACTACTTCCATATGATGGCCGTCGATCGAAGCGCTCTTTCGCTTCGATATGGTCCACACACAAACTACATAGAAAACATCGATTTTCATGGGTTGTGATCGCACCGAGGTGAACAGTGAACACGAACACGGATGTGTGCTCTGTTCGCATCCATACTCGCGTTCATGTTCGTGTTTGTGTGCAGTGGCATGAATGCAGAGGAGCTCGTCCTCCTGATCGCATTGTCCGTGTTCATGTTTACAGCTTGGTCGAATAGGTAAAATGAAGTAAATCTTATCCGCATATACTCACTTAGGGAGGGGGCACGGTGACATGCACGCAATCCACAACTTGAAGAGTCGACTACACTCGCGTTCGCGCGTAACAAGGCGAGAAAATATCGTTACAAAGACGAGATGCTAAGAAAACATGATATCCAGAACAAACGCATGAGGTAACTAGATATACAGAGCGTCATATGTGTGGCCAGACGGCATTAGAGAAACAATGGCACAGAGCACATCGGGGATCCAAGATCCAACGCCTCAAACCCAAGTCCCGCCAAACACACACGTGCACGATCACGAGCCGACGCCCCACACTTCCAGTCCGACACATTCAAATGACACATCTAACTTGGCTCTTGCGACACCGTTCGTTTCTTTACTCACGTGGGGTTGTGGGCTGCATAGTGGGGGATTGGCGAATGTCGGACATGAGGCAGAGGATCCATCCAATAGCGACGCGTCGATGTAAAGTCCGTAGTGGCCGTCTCTGAAAAGGCGTTGGTCAACGTGGAGCTCAAGCGAGGACGAAATAGGGAGTGGGAACACGGCTTACCCTCCTCCAAGGGAGATAAATCCAGTCTCGCAAAGCGCTACATAATCATTTGTGCCCGTCCATTTGTATACATCCAATGTTCCTTGAAGTTCCCCATCTTGAGGTGGATGATATCGCCACAAAAAACTGTACCAATTCAGCTCGTATCAGTTCTACCAGGTGAGTACAATACATCCAAAGCAGTCACTTACGACTCGCCACTCCCATAATACCCTTTCTCCAATTTGACCCCCTCACTGAGCCACGCTCCAAACACCACGTCGCGTGCATCTTGAACAGCCAGCAATCCACCTTTAGGCGGATTAGGATCAGCTCGAGACGGTATCCGGGGTTCACATCGCGAATAGAGCGTATTTAGTGAGATACCATGTTGGTCGAGTGAATACAACAGCGTCCAATGACGCGGAAGCTTCGTCAACGCTGGTAAATGAGGTCGGATCTACAAAAGTCAATGATCAACGGTGCGCATCCACGATTTAGAAAACGTAAACGTACCAAATCCCCAATGTCTTCATTCAACACGCCAACCGTCCCATCCCTTCTCCCAACAAGTTTCACGCCTTTCCCTTTCGCGTGTCGGATACCCGATTGCATCTCTGTGGGTACACCCAACCCGGTCGGGTCCACGATGCCCAGTTTCTCTTCCTCTTGTAGGGTCTCGGAGAAACCGCGATCCCAAGCACGGTCGCCTGCAAATCCGGGTGCACCCGTGGGTGGCGTATACGGTATCGAGGCAAACGGTGATCCGTGCTTGATGGGAACGCTCACAGAATGCGAGGCAAACCGGGAGATCGTACTCGGTGCAGATGACGGTCCAGCAGAGGAACTTGCTACCACAACAGTTGACTTGGGACGTCCAGCAGGCAACAGCAATGACAAACTCGAAGAGATACGCGAGAGCGTTCCGTGGGCTGGGCCGGTCAGTGGCGGCGTTTGGAGTGATATCGACGTTGGCATGGGAAGATATGTACTCGATCCTGTTGGAGATGATATCGATGGTGGCGTCGCGCTCTCACTGAGACAGGGTGAAAGGGGAACGCGTGATCTAGAGGGACTGGGCGCGACTTTGATGCTCCCTCCGCTGTCCATTCGGATGAGTTTTGTTCTGGTCATTTCAGATGCGAGGGCTTCGGCAATCTCTTCGTCTTTTGTTTTGGGGATGGGCGTCGGGCTCGGGGATGGGAGTGGGGATGTTTGAGTGAGGGTTGGAGTTGGAGCTAGGGTATCGATGAAGTACAGGGGGTCATCCTGGTGTTCGAGCAATTCATCCAAAACATCCTTTCTATTCCGTTCAGCCGCCGTCTTGGCAACGGATGTGAATCGATCAAAGTAATCGAGACTTGTGTTATTTAAGGACACAGGCCTCGAGGAAGCAGACCGAGGTGCATTTGATGGAGAGACGGAGGTTAGCGAGGAGGTTGCATCAGAGAGGGAATGATCGGTGTCATGGAATAAAGGATCCAGAGACCGTGGAACCGAGACAAAAGAACCAAATTCTGAGTCTATCGAGCTCTGTGTTAGCCTACGATGGTGAGTGGGTCGTGAAATGGACGGTTTGGCTTGCTGTGGTGCCGTGCCTGTCGGGGTGGCGGGAGGAGTAGCAGGCATGAAAAGGGTCGCGAAACGGTCAATGTCTTCTTCACTCAATCGTGAAGCGGGCTGGGGTGAGGTATTGTCCCGTGCTGTCAAGTCCGTCATTGCGCCGTTCGAAGAATACAATACCCGTGGCGATGGTGAGGCTGGCAGTGCAGACATGTTGGATTTTCGTGAACACGTTCGTTAGATCAATATGTGGCAACTGCAATGGGGTTTAAGCGATACGCCTCAGATACACCCTGCTTTGACACTCGAGAACATCGCAAATACATACGTTTTGGCAAGTCTGTGGGCTTCAGACATAGGTGTCGAAGCGAGTCCGTCTCGGCCGCAATTTGGCGTGGCAGCGAGGCAGTATTCGGGAATTGATCGGATAGAGACTGCGGGCTATGTCCACGAGGATGATAGTGTATGAGCACAGTAGAATGCAGTTGCGTGCTTGCAGAGACTCACAGGTTTATTACCGACGACAGCCCACCCAGAGTTCCGTGCGCTTCCAACGCAACTAAGGACAAATATTATGCGAGTTGCAGTCGAATTCTCCGAGTATGCCCTGTGATGCAACGTCGCGAAACTCAACTTGGTTTGCGCGATCAAACGTGACTTGTCAGCGTATCCAATGCTACATCAATCTCGTTAGCATCCAGACAACATAGTTAGAATGCCGCGCACGATTTCAGATAATGTAGAAACAGGAAAAGATCGGAAGGATGAGTTGAAGACCAGTAGTGGCTTAGATCAACTCGTGTCGACTCCCCTAGGTCTGAATCTCGTATACTGCACAGCCACTATGTGTTTCATAAGCCAACGTACTCGATTGAAAGTTCAACGGAAAGATCGCTGGGCTTCTCGCTCACAATAACGTACATGGGATTGCAGTCAAGGGTATACAGTAAACAGGCATTGAAACTACAGTAGCGGTCTACATCATTCCTAGTACCTATAGCTCAGTGTTCATCTCCAGGATGGCACTGAGTCGTAAGGAGGCGGAAGCTCAATAGCGCTGTCATCATCGTCCTCCTCCGGCAGACGACCCCCGTCTCGGTGGATGACTATTCTCCTCTGACGTTCGTCAGCTTCGGCATAAGTCTGGGGCTCCCAGAAACTCTCGTCCACTATCGGCATCCTTCTCCCTGATATTCGGTCAACCATTACAGGCTCAGGCTCAGGTCGCGTGCTCGTCGGTGAGACGTGAGTTACTTGTTGCAATAATTGTTCGTGGGCTGTTGCGGGGTGCAGGGTGGCGTCAGCTGACCTGGCAGAGATTGGTTCCTGCACCCGCGAGTGGCGTGATATACGAGTGGGTGAGAGCAGAGAGGAAGAGTTGCTGTGCTGCCGAGATACCTCCGCAGTTTGTGTAGGATACAGCGACGAGTGGTGAGAAGTTGAAGCGGGGCTCAAAGGGCTCATGGTATGCGACAACGCAGAGGGAAGAGAGCGTGGAGAAGATGAGGCCGAGCTATGTCCAATACTACTGGCCACGTCTGTTAGGATAGTTGGCACACTTGATATTGTCGTAGTTGCGGAGATTCGATGCTTTCGTATGGAAGGCGGTGGCAGATCTCGAGGTCTTGGAAGGTTTGTTTCGTCTCTTGCAGCATAGAAAACAGGGTGAAGCGAGGGGTCGGCGATGAACTGTAAGATGCCGAGGATGAATATGGTTGGTCGTGCAACTGAGCGACGTAAGGACGAACCTTTAACTCGATATCGCGTAGCTTCGCCAGTATATGTTCGGTGGGGCGGCCTTTTTCCTGTTTTTGCCGGATCCAAGTTACCAACGCACGCTTCGCCCTCTTCGTGTCGGTCCCGCAGTTAGCCAATACCGTCATCACCTGGTCATGGTCAGTGACGACTATACGGGGATAGTCGAAACATACCTCGACACGGCTGCTACCATTGAACCAATCAACCATTGACGGGTACTACTCTGAGGTGGGAGATGAGAAGATGCGGAGCGCTGAAATGGAGAGGTGTTAACTATGTAGTTATATCAACCATGCACGATCAAAATGGAAATGCAGAAGTCTGTTCAGGACCCAGGTACAGTTGGAAGGTGGCACTGCAACCAGTCTGGACCAAAGTTGACAGGTTGCTGAGACGCACGTTCGACCCAGTTCTACCAATTTCTGAGTCGACGACGAGTGACTCGGCTCCGATAAACTTGGCTCCAGCCACAGACCGCAACAGTGGCAACTTGCTGTATTTCCCCAACACGTTTACCTTGGCGTAGACACTTAATGCGCAGCTGGTAAGGTCCGTAAGCAACTTGAGGCGTCGTCAACAGCCCTGCCAGCAGTGGGCCTGTACCTCGCCATCTCCCCTTATTTGAAAAATGGTGAGAAAAACCTTCGTAGATCCACATCTGACCCAGCTAACCACAGAGAAATATTCACATACAGCCTACTGGCTGCTGTTGTATAATTGCAATCAAAGGCTCACCTTGATTCGAAACCAGTCATGACATGGGTAAAGTATCCCAGTCTAGGTCATACGACGTTCGTGGGTTTGTCAATGAGTCACGCCTGACCCGTCACGATACACAGCCACCGTAGTCTTTGTCACAGCCGGATCAATGCAATTGGGTCTAGGCTTCTTTGCAAGTTTTGGCAAGCGAGGTGAGCCTCCCACTGACATACACTCGTAATATTTACGGATTCGCACCGAGGTGAGGTGATGCAGACGACAGACTACTGGCACTGCCTACGATAGTACGAATTTAATCAAACCACCCAATTCCTGTCTGCGTTTATTCCCCCACCAGTATGGAGGGTAAGCCAGTGGAAGGTCGATAACACCAGCTCCATCGTCTTCCGGGAGACGGCCAGCATCTTGATACGCGATTATTCCTTGACGTCCATTAGCTTGTACAGCAGCCAGCAGTTTACGATATCCTTCATCTGCCACAGGGGTCTCAACCTCTGGCTCCTTCCGCACGTCGTCCGCAACATCTGGAATAGTCTTGCGTACTGGATTAGATGAGCCCGCCACTTGAAACGGTGATAACATAGTCGTGTCATATGTTTCCTGTGCATGGACCGAGAATGCTTACCGACTTGATCCGGGTTTAGGACCAGAAAAAATAGCCACTGTATCCTCTTCTCCTGTGGCTGGTTGTTCATGCCGTTGTCGGTGTGACGAAGCTCCCCGTTCCACGTCTAGAGGTCGTCATGCACCTTCTGTCCGTAATCGGAGTGTGGTGTTTCGCCATACGAAAGTCAACGTCCTTGAAAATGTGGCAAGACTGAGGTCGTTGCCAGGGATAAATATGAACTCCGCCGTTCAACAATGCCAGATGTCTAACAGCTCTACACCCAAACACGTTCGCTTCGTTATTTTCGACCTTCACTCACATGTCACATTCGGCCGCAATATTGGAAGTCAGGACAAGTTGCCAGGGCTTCAGCGACGATTTAAGGCATCTGTGCGTCAGCAGAGTTCCAGGTCTATGAGCTCACTTGTTGCAAGGTGGTAAGCTACCACTATCTTCTGTTCCGCAGTCTCTAGAATGCTTGAGAAATAATGTCCGAAACGGTTGACAGTATATATATATACAATCGGTGGGTACATACTAAAGATAAAGTACACAGAGCTCCTGCGGTTACCGGTTATCCTTCGATATTCAACGATCAGCCCTCAGACTTGACGTGTTCGTGCACCAGATGAGATGAGCCTGGTGAGGGGTAGCGATAGTCAAATATTCTCATGTACTTTTCTATATGCTTCCGACATTCGAAAGAGCACCCATTGTAAGCTCGCTTCCTTCTGCCGGTTGGGGCTCTTCACCCTGATATTTGAATCGCAAAGGTCCCTGTTCCGTATCTGGAGGTTGGGGTGCTCCTGTCGTCCCCGTTCGAAGCGCGGTATATTTCTTATACTGAAAAAAGAACATCGTTTCAACCTATCTTCGCAAAGATCTGGAGGTCGTGACTGACCCTTGCTTTTAGACTCTTGTAGATCCCTGCGACTAAAACCAAGAAAAGCACAATGGCAGCGAATATTTCAGGAAGGATCCAAGTAAGAGACCCAATTGTGGAGGACGTTGACGAGGTCGCTCGAGAATGAATCCGTGTGGTGGTCCGTTGTTGCTGTGGGCCCGGGTGTAATCGAACCTGTAACTGACTGTCAGCTTCCATCAAGTTTAAGAAGTGGACGAGTGCCCTCACGAGCGTACTGGTTCTGCCATAGGAAAACGACCTTCAACGTTCATGAAAGTGCAACTTAGATACGCCCAAAGCCAGCCTCAACGCCGCCGCCCAACAGTCATCCAATCACTTCGACATTGTGGTTTTCGACCATTGCCACGCTGCCATCTTCATCGGAAATATGAGGGATCAGAAATTTGATGCTGGCAACGAAAAACTTACGGTGTAACGGTATTGATACGTAAACAGGCGGAGGTCGCAACCCGACAATGTTGCTTTCCCCAAGATGCTCCGAGTCCACTGCTGAGCTGGTCCGGAGTGCCCCACCTTCCATTGTCCCCAGAGATCCATTGCAACAACGACTGCCACGACCGACGAAATTCACGACTCCCCGCCACGACAGAGCTCCACAACTTGAAGAGTACGGTACGTAACATCAAGAAGCCTGAGAAGTTACACGAGACTAAGCTACACGATAGATTCAGGAGTGATTTAATTTAAACCTTTTCACTGTCACTTCTTCGATATTGCTTCATGATACTTTGGCGTGCGGCGCTACTTGCATCATGGTGGACGATGATCACCCTTGACTGCTCATCCACTCGCTCCCTGCCACGATTCGCCGACAGTGGCAGAACTGTTATAGATGATGCTTCTCCGGTGGCAAATGTCTCTCGTGACCACTTCGCTCCAGGCGGACGCGCGGTCCCTCCCTTCAAACACACGCAGCCAGTAAATTAATCTTCGCCGAGGATGTAGAAGGGCGTATACTTACCGCCACTTTCGCCCGCAAGATACTTAGTATGACGACGACCACGACAACCATCACGATACCGACAATGGCGGATGTGGACAAACCATGGCTAGAAGAAGAAGTGTCATTTCTGTTCTTCTCTGTGAGTATCCGTCGAACCAAATAGAACTGGACCTCGCTCACGAGGAGACAAGCATGGATAGGTATCGTGGTATCGATGAATGAATGAGGTAAGAAGCAGGATTGCGAGCGTTGACTAGTGCCGACTTTAAAGGGACGGAGAGCGATCTGCCCACCGGCGCCAGCCTGAGTCACGACATGCTGCTAGCGGTTGGCTGATGTGGCTCCGTTGCTGGGTCCGATCGCGGCTTCACAGCATCGGTCGAGAAACCGTCTGAATCAGCATTGCGAACATGAGGTCTCGAAATAAGGAATTGCATATGCCTGTTTTTGAACCGCTTTCAGCGTGTCGTATACTATAGGTAGTGATGTGCAGGGCCCGGCTTTCGAGAGCTCGGGCTTTGGAAAATCATGGGCCGGGCCCTGGCTGACGGCTCAGGGTGGGCGGGGGCAGGGCTCGGGCTCAAGCCGGGGCTTGATGTATCAGAGTGATGCTAGTTGATTGTAATATCTATTTGAACATAATCATAGCAATATCTTCGCTCTCATCGACCTCGTTTAAGCCTTCATCACCATCCAAACCCACAATCTCATCCCATACCAAATTTCCTGTGTCCAATGAGGGCTCGTTTGGTTCCCCAACCTCTGACAACACAGATGGATCCTCGCGGAACAAAAGATCTCAACATACGAAACATTTGAGGCACTGAAGAGCTTCAACAATGTCAGACTTCAACCGATTCCGCCGCTTGCTGATCGTAATTCCTGCAGACGAAAACACGCGTTCACTTGAGACTGATGTCACCATAACTGCCAGATAATCCCGTGCAAGTGAGGCCCAAACAGGATACTGTGTGGCATTCAACCCTCACCATTGCACAATTGATGTATTGGGTGCGAGTTGCTCCTTCGAATTCAGGTAACCATGAAAGTCGTCAAGTGCCGATTGGTGAGGGTCACCTGCTGAGCCATATGCAGATGGGGTGCTGGTGGTTCCATTGTCTTCATCCTCATCATCTGAGAGTGTGTGCAATAGCTGGATAATTTTTCCATATGCTGATGTTGTCCTATTAACTTGCCTTGGCCACTCTGTCAGGTCTCCATTGAGCATGAGTGCACATTCTTTATACTAAGTTGTCATGTTAGCAATTGGAATATAGCAATGACGTGAGCACAGAACTTACAATTTCCTCAGTGTGTTTCATGGCCTCTTCATATAAATCTGGCTCCCAGTAGTGCCGAATATGGTTGGCCTTTTGGATCGGGTCAAGTACTGGAAATACTAATGTTAGTACCATAGAACAAGCAATAGCATTCACATACACATTGCAACATCTGGAAAACCCTCAATCTGCACTCCCGTGCAAATGGGATAGATTGTGTGCATATCCCTACATTTGTGCACATCTCAACTCATTGCCTTGCATTTAATTTGCATTGAGCCCACCTACCGCCAGATCCACCAGAAACAAATCCATGTGGCTGCATCAGTAAATTGGTCAACGTCTAATTCATGCTAATTTGGCTTAGTGAGCTTGTGAGAGCCCGGTTAGCCTCGGTTAGCCCTCGGTTAGCCAAATTAGCACAAATAAGACAGAATAAGACATTGACTAATTTACTGATGTGGGTTCGAACCAGTGCCCCAATGGTAAGGTAGCAAAAAACTCACCATTCAAAGCCACTAACTATTTAGCCATGTGGCCACAATGCATTCACAGCCCGTTCAGATTCATCTTACAAAGTTGTCATGAACCTCCTGCCATGAAGTCACAGAGGGTCACAACATCGGGTCAGGTGAGTGATCCTTGACTCTCTCTCATTTTGCACTCAACCATGTCCACCCATGTTCGTGTAGACCCACACCAAAACAAAGTTACTGAAACGACTCAAAACAACCAAAGGGGTTGAATCAAGTCTACACAAGAACCAGAGGTTAAAGAGCAAAGTAAGTGCTGAAGGTGCGAAGGCACTACAGCGGCAAGCAGAGAGCAGTTGAAGAGGAAATCTCCAAGTGAACTAAACTGGGGGTTTCCCAGTCAGTCCCTTGGGGTTTATATAGTCCTACATCTATTTGTACATGTTTGTCCCTACTATATCTATAAGAGGT
>JBBPJZ010000717.1:0-14483 GCA_038089015.1 Chalciporus aff. trinitensis | reverse complement strand
CTTTGCCAGACCAGGATCAGATCCACATGAACGTTGCCAGAGCAAAATACCACTCAAAAATTGATTTATTGAATGCGTATGAACAAATCAGGGTGAATCCTGAAGATGTAAAAAAGACTGCATTTGCTATGATTATTGGGACTTTTGTAAGTCTAGTAATACAGATGGGATACTGTAATGTGCCATCAACATTTCAATGTCTGATGACTGTAATGTTTTGCGGATGGATTGCGCATTTCATGTGCATCTTCTTTGACGATCTATTCGTCTATAGGGACACTATTGAAGAACACAAAGAACACCTTGGAAAAGTATTTCTGAAACTAGAGGAAAACGACCTCTATCTCGAAAGAGACAAATGTGAGCTATATGCCGCAAAAATGGAGTATCTAGGTAATATCATTGATGACCAAGGCATTCATGCCGACTTGGACAAAATGTCTTGTATCCGAAAATGAAGGACTCCAAAGTCCCTGAATGAGGTTCAATGATTTGTTGGACTCGTTGAATATTTGGCACAGTTCATGCCAGATGTATTGGTGTATACAACACCTCTAACAGGAATACAAAGGAACAGACATCCGTTCAAGTGGAGAGAAATCCACGAAAGATGCTTTCAAATGATCAAACATCTGGCTTGCAAATTTCCAATCCTACAACCCATAGATCTGAACAGAGACGAGTTGATCTGGCTCATTTGCGATGCTTCGCTCTATGGTATTGGTGCCATATATGGACAAGGTCCTGACTGGAGTAACTGTAGACCAGCAGGATTTATGTCCAAAAAGTTGAGTGATGCTCAACAAAATTATCGAACCTTTGAACAAGAGATGCTTGCGATCATCGAGGCGCTCCTGAAATGGGAGGATCAACTCCTCGGTTTCAAATCCAAGATTGTTACCAATCATGAGGCTTTGACATACCTCAAAACACAGTGAAAACTGTCTGGACGACAAGTCCGATGGACCGACTACCTGGATAGGTTCAATGCAGAGATCATCTATATCAAAGGTTCGGAGAACTGAGTAGCTGATTGTTTATCTCGCTACTATAAGAGAGAAGGAGGTGATGATGCCTCCGACAAAACAATTGAATGGTCTAATGCAGACATATGTTTGGACCCTGAAGGTGATGATCTTCCATTTGATAGATGGCAAGAGTTGAAGTTATCAGCGATGGCAAGAGTTGAAGTTATCAGTGATGGCAAGAGTTGAAGTTATCAGCGATGGATATAACAGAGCCCACATGTTAGAGTAAGTGTCTGAAGGACAAGTGGGAAACCCGCATTGAGGAAGCACAACAAATGGCCTCAGCCACAGAAAAGAACACTGAGGAAACTCCATCCACAAATGCAGTGGTAGATTCAACTGTGTTCGAATCTACTGAGGTCTTGAAAGCCTCTCCAATCAATGAGAGCAAAGCAGTAGACTTCATGGACACTGTTTGCAAAGGTTATGATAGCAAACCACTATTTGTGAAAGTATTCGCACAACCAGGTTATCACTCACAGTTTGTGGTACGAGAGGGTCTTCTCTACACGAATAATAGGGGAGGAGAGGAGGTATTGTGTTTTCTGCATGCCAAATATCAGAATGATACGGTTGTTGCCAAGGTGATTGATCAAACACACAAGGTACTCAGACACTTTGGGTCCCAGAGAACAGCGGATTACATCTGCAGATGGTATTGGTGGCCAAAAATCGGTTGAGAAGTTGACCAATTTTGTCAGACATGTCAGACATGTCTCACTACAAAGACAGACAATCAACGACCGCAAGAGTTATTACATAGTCTACCTGTACCAAAACAACCATGGAGGTCAATTGTGATGGACTTCATGGGACCCTTTCCACCAAGCAAGGGACACGACTATCTGTGGGTAGTATTATGCCATCTAACTTCAATGGTACATTTGGTACTGGTCAAAACAACAATATCCTCAGAGCTTGCTATCAAGTTCATAGAAGCAGTTGTACGACTGCATGGGCTACCAGAGACGATTGTCTCAGACCGAGATACCAAGTTCACATCAACTTTCTGGCGCAAACTGCACTGAATGCTTGGAGTAAAGCTCCTAATGTCTACTGCATTTCATCCGCAGACTAATGGCACATCAGAACAAACCATTTGGAGTATAGTGCAGATACTACGAGCAACAGTCCAACCAGATCAAACAGATTGGGTACTGAGGGTACCGATGGTTGAGTTTGCAATTAACTCTAGCATAAGTAGCTTGACCAGGTTTGCACCCTTTGAACTCAATTACAGATATATGCCTGTATTGATGCAACAGATGTGAGAAGAAGAATCTTTAGCCCCTCCAGGGGTAAAGACGTTCGTATGTCAAGCATTGGAAAACCTGGAGATAGCCCATGGTACCGATGCCATCATTGAGAGCAGAGTGCTTCAAACTTATCACGCAAACAAAAGGCAAAAGGAGGGTATGACTCTCCAAGAAGGGGACTTGGTGTACCTATCAACCAAGAACCTTTCAATGCCGAAAGGATGAGTATAAAAGCTCATTCCAAAATACATTAGACCAATGAAGGTCTTATCGAGAAGTACGACAAGCGATACATACACTCTGGAACTTCCAGAAGAGTTGCACAAGCAACACATTCACCCAACATTTTACATTGGGTTACTGTGTAAACACAAGCCAAGTGATGATACACTCTTTCCGAGACGTGAAGCACACGTGTTCTACGATGTTGGCAAGTCCAACAAAGAAGAATGGCTAGTGGATGAGACCTTCAGATCCTTCTGCTGTCCCTCTGTGATTTGCATTGTATGATGCCCCTAGCTCTTCTCATACTTCCTCATTGACCCCACCAACTAGTCTTCCTCCACAGTCCCCTTGTCCAGCTCTGAGTCGTGCAGACTATGCTGCTTTGCATCAAAAGGAAATCCTGGATGTGATTAACCAGGTAACCAGTGATCTTTCAGGTGGTGAGGATTACAATCCTGTGCCTTGTAAGTCATGAAGGAAGGGGAAAGAGAAGGCTGTTGAAGAGGAAACACCAGTGAGACAGCCAAAGAAGCAGAAGAGGGTCGTGAGGAAGTCCAAGGCTCAAGTTTAGGAGGTATGTAGCCTTGTTTTCATGCACATCGCCTCTAGCTATTCATTTCAGATTGCACGGCCATGGTTCTCATTTAGCCCCAGGTGGGTCCATGTTTGTTTCGTCACAGTACTTCCTAATTCTAATGCAAATCACACATAGTCTTTTCTCGTCCGTTCTCAGTCTCTGTTACTGCATACAATCACATCCATGGCCCTATTCTCACTCATTGTCCATTTTCGGTCTCCCTTGCTGGGTATCATCACGTTCACGACCCCGTTCCCACTCATCATTGGTTCAATATGTTCTCAACTCTCGTCAGCATCACACTCAGATGTATCATTACCCAAGTGATCCAATTCCACATAATTCACTTTTGCACTCCATGCTCATCAACGTTCCTGATACTTTCTCAATTCATACGCACTTCCGCTGGTTGCTTTTCATGTTTTCTCGTCTATGCTGTCAGTTTTTGCTTGTCCCCTTATCCCGGTTCACCTGCCTGTTCAGACTCGTGCCTCTTACTTTGATGATGTTGCTTCCAATTTCGTATATGAGTCACTAGTGTCTGTACTTGTATGGTTTGATACTGAATACATCACATTGTCACGTTATATCTTCATGTCAGGCAATGTTGAGCGATATTGGACAAAGTCAAACATTGTTGAGCAATGCCAGGCAATGTCGAGCAATGTCAGGCAATGTCTTATTTAGTGTGCAATGCCATGCATGTCATAGGCTGTCTGAATTGAAGGTTGGGGTCTACCAAAATGATTGCTTGCCTGGTAATACCTGACATGTCAGATCAGACATCATTGACATGGTATATCGAATCTGACATAAGTTGGCATTACAATACCGTGCTATGTCATACTTTTGCAGGTTTTGTGATGAAATACTTCCTTGTGAATGGCTGCAGCAAGCGGTGATGAGCTGGCAGGGATGCGTCCCAAACAGGCACCAGTTCCATCAGCAAAGCTTAGAGATGCCGAGAATGCGGCCACACCTAAGATACAGTCACACCAACAACCCAAATCAGTACTGCTGGGACCTGAAGGCAGTGTGTGTGCCTCATCCTTAGATGCTGGATCTCCCCCTTCAACATTACCCTCTATTAACAACAAACACAAGAGGGCAACTGTTGAAGATGTAGACAACGACTTGGAGCCAGAACCAAATGACTGTCCAAAGGCTGGGCCCTCAAGGTTAACCAAAGGTACACAGTCACTATATCATGCAATTCTCACTCATCATGATTTCCATAAAATGCAGGCAAGCAACCAGCAATACAAGCCACCTCACTGGATGGTCACCAAGAACACACTCAGTGTTCAAACAGTAAGTCAATTCATTCTAGTCTTATTCGAGCTGACATTACTAACTCTATGCCAATGCTCCTGTGTCCACACTATCACACAATACAGTCAGGCCAGATGGTCTACTCAAAGATATTGTAATCGTGGACGTCGATGACCTGTCAAAGGGCCACCGTGAACACTGCAGTCAAGATGTCAACGAATTCTTTGGTGAAGCCTATATTCAAGCCAGCGACAACAAGAAGTATCGCAATTGCAAGCTATGCTTGTATGTTCTCTGTTTTACAATAGATACATTTTCTAACATAACCATCATAGAAATCCAACATCCCCTGTTGCCCTTGTAGCAGAGGTGTCAACGTTATGGCACCACATGAAGTCCAATCATCGGGTATGTATTCACTCTTGGTTAACCTATTACATCTGTTTTCACTTACAACATTCATAATTAGGTCACATATCTCAAATGGGCCAAAGAAAACAATGTTGACTCAATGCTTTCCAAGGACTGAAAGAGCTGCAAGAACGGATCAGATACCACCCATCAAACTCAACTTGACCCTCATCTTCAGCCCATCGTTCCTAAGGACAAACCCATTACTTATACAGATGATTGGTTCCACACTGCAGCCATCCAATGGCTCATATCTACAGACCAGGTATTTGTGTCTTCAAACACATGTGAGACTTGTTGCGCTCACTCCATAATAGCCCATAGCTGCTCTTGGGCACCCTAGCTTCAAAAATATGATAGATATTGCTTTGCATGCAACTAGTAGTGTTAAAATTCTCTCTTGCAGGGTTACTCGCCAGTCTATCATTGATATGTTCAAGGACCACATGTGGAAACTATGCACACAGCTGATGGTAAGTGCTGTGTTCTATCTGTTCAACGTTATTCTCTTATAGTAACTACTAGAGCAATGCAATGCAAGGGTTAATCAACCTCACATGGGATACATGGCAGGCATCAAATACAGACGCATACTTTGCTGTCACTGGTTCCTGGACTGAAGAGCCAACATCAGGAACATGGAAAATCAATACTGCGCTCCTCAGTTTCATTTAACTAAACAGTGCACATAATGATGTCTGACTTGGCCAGGCTCCCTATAAAGTAGTTAAGCAGGTAGGAATTGAACACAAGGTAGGCTTGTCACTTACCTTCTACTTATGTATCTCGACTTAATGTCTCTAGATTGGTTACATCACATGTGATAATGCGTCAAACATGGATAGCATGATGACTGAATTTGCAGTGGAACTTAAGTGGGCTACTGGCACACTCTGGGATGCACGGAAGCACTGAGTTTGGTAAGTATTTGGTCAACAGGGTCTTATAACTGTTCAAGCTAATCTATTCATGCCTGTAATGTAGGTGTCTTGCTCACATCATTAATTTGGCCATGCAAGCACTCCTCAAAGCTCATAGCTTATCAAAAGCATATGATCCAAATAATCCTGACAATGATCTCATTGCTGCTCGTGGATCACAATGAGATGAAGTCAGTCTTGTCCACTTGATTACAGTTAAGGTAAGATGGTGTCAATTCTTTCAAATTCAAGAATTCTAATGGTATACTATATAGGAACGATCCTTGGCAAAACGAAAGGAGATGTTTCAAGTCATCTAGCTTCAAGACAAGCCTGGACATCCTCTGAGCAAGTCCCCACTACAGCTATTGCTGGACATGCCGATTAGATGGTCGTCAACATATATAATGCTTGACCAGGCTGAGAAACTGAAAGAGATATGCCGTTTTTGTCATTACATAGTATATGGTCTCTCATCACACTGTCACAGGATGTGGACACATTTGTTCACAAGATTGCAATTGCTGAAAAAGATTGCAAGAAGCGCCAGAAGCTACTAGATCTTCAACTCACTGAGAATGAGTGGAAATGCATTCACATATTACTTGCATTGCTTGGAAAGTCTGAGCATGCTCAGCAGTCTTTTTCAACTGACAGTGGACCCACAATTCATCTTGCCCTCCCTGCCATTGAGTCTCTTCACAAGGCATGGGATAGTCGTAGCAACAGGGTAGATTATATTAACTTTTGGCTGGCCCTGATGGCGGGTGTGGACAAGCTTAGTAACTGCTATGAGAAGGCAGCTGACTCTGATGTCTATATCATGGTGATGTGTAAGTACATTTCTCAAAATTTCAAGCCAGAATTACGATTTCATATGCACCACGTTCTAGTGCTCGATCCTATACCCTATACAAAAGGCTGTGCACATACACAAATACTGGGGCTGTGAGATGCATGATGAGGCATTGGGATACGCTGAGGAACTGGTAAGCATGCTCAGCAAGAATATACACTTAGTGTTGATGAAATCGGACCAGTACAAAGAGTGGTATCATTAATTGAATGGTACCATCATCAACAAACCTAAGGAGCCCATGAAGACAATGTCTGCATATGGCAAGATTAACAAGCTTATATGTGAACTCTTTGATGATAATGATGATGAAAACGATCTACCTGCTATGTCTGTGTTGCATGGTGACCCCCGCAGCCCATGGCTTGAAGACTTTCATGGTTACCTCAACTCAAGAGATCAACTCACTCCTGGTATGTCTATCATACAATGGTGGGGACTCAATGCCACTAGATATCCTATGTGAGCATCTCTGGAAAAGGACTACCTGGCAGTTATGGCCACATTGGTCTTGAGCAAGCATGCATTTTTGTCCACAGGAATTATGGTCAGTAAGCAGCAAAATTGGCTGAAAGGAGATGTGGTTGAGGCTTTGCAGTGTCTTAAGTCTCTCACCCACCAAGATCTACTGTTCCATCACCATAGACCCTCGGTGTTTTCGGAGGTTTGTGATGAGCAGGAGGAGGCAATGGAAATAGGTGGTGAGGCTGCACAGTTGAATAATGAGGGGTTCAAAATAGTGGAGCAGTCGGAAGCTAAGAATGACTTAGATGAGGTAGATGATAGTGAAGACATCACATTGTTACTGCTCAACTAGACAGAATGTAAAGCCAGGGCTCAAGCTGAGCTGGGCCCAGGCTGATATAGGCTGTACAGTGGGGCTCAGGCCCTCGTTAGACCCAAGCCTGAGCTTTCAGAGGCCAGGCCTAAGCTGGGGCTTCTGAGCCAAGCCGGGCCCTGCACAACACTAATCACCATGTTCCCAGTTAAGTGGCACCACTACTAGGTGTTGCCAGTATGCATCCTCCAACAGAGCCACATACGTCTCACATTGAGACAGATCCATAGATCCACCAAGAACAACTAGATAGCTCTCCACTATATTCTCCCCCAATAATGATCCATACAACGCTCACTGACCAAATTATGACCAAACCTGTGAATAAGTCATACCAAACAAATCACAAACCACGATGTGATACCTACTAATTGAATATTGCTCTTCAATGCACTATGAATACAACCATAGAACCAACCCCTACAACCAACACTCCCAGTGTCCAACTAGCTGAGACGACTCAGATGACAACCAGCCACAAGAGTCACCCCACGTGATCATCCTTGCCACATCACCAGTACGTCACCACATATCAATGATAACTGTCAAACATGAGGCCCCAATGAAAAGGACAAATGATGAAAGGCAACAAAGCACCACCACTCAAAAACCCTGACAAAAGAGCAGAGAATGAAGCAAACCACATAGATACTCGCCCAATGCAGAGGATCCTTCCCATCCATCTTCACTCACTCCAAGTTACCCACACCAATGTCCAACCTCTCCAACCACTATAGCAGTGAGGAATCCTCGAGAAAACACCAATGTACCACATTCCCTGACCCTGACTCCAACATAGAACCACTCCTATCCATCTCAGACAATAAACACCAAGCCACACACCCCGCCACCACTCCAGTGACTTCACCCAACTCCTCTCCCCAGACGACTACCCCCCTGTGTCAGTGTCCTCACATGAGCTAGGCAGCCTCATTGCCAACAGAGTCCACACAATGTCAAGTGGCCTAAAGATCACGGCGACCCTCCCTCTGGATTTCCCCTACCACAGCTAGGAGAGTCCATTTGGCATAATATCTCCAATGAGAATTGCCTCAGCTGGCCAAATAAACCAGGCCCCAAGACTTAGGTACAAGTCTACCGTGCTAAGTATGAAGAAAATGCCCAGTCCACAGTAGCTAAACTCAGAGAGATCATCATTAAGCTGATCAATACTGAATTCAAGATGCAGAATCTCATCCTAAGCACCCCCTCTGCTGAAAGGAATCTCAATGAATGCCTTCCCCCCCCTTGGCACTTCCTCATCTCTGACCTCTCTGAGCCATGTGCCAACGTGCTAACACTCCTTGGTGTCTGCTCCTTGCCAGAGGTAACATGCCTCTTTGTACCATACTCCCAGCCCCCCTCGCAGTATATCTGCACCTTAGAAAACTTCTCCCTCTCGGATTCCGAGGCAAGCAACTACATCATCGCCAACATTGTCAAGCAAGCCCTGTTGACATCTCCCGAAGCCACTCACTTCCTCAGGAAAAGCCTCAACCACAATTCATCGGCTGTCACTAGTTTACTCAACCATATTCAAGTCTCAAGCCTAGTCATCGCTAACCCATCCTACATGACGATCAAACACCAGACGGTATGGAATGTCTACCTCAACTCCTCCCCTTCCCTCTCCACTGATCAATTCTGCAACCTCTGCTCTGTCGTCAGGAAGATCCGTTACTACTCGGATGACTATGGAACTGTCACAGCTCACCTCAGAGTGAGCCAATTCATCTGCATTGGCTGCAATTCATCTGCATTGGCTGCAAGTCAATTGACCATCCCTCAGGGATGTGCCTCCTCCCCCATATCCACAAATGGTTCAGCCCCAAGGCCAGCTCCAACGAGGACACTTCGATTGTGAAACACAATGAGACCATCATAGTCTCACCCAGGAAAGGAGGTAGAAATGTGCAATGAGGAGACATCAGGTCTCCAATCAGAGGAAGAGGCATTGGATCTAGAGGCCGAGGTCACTATCACTAGCTAGACATCAATACCACTACTTACTCCTCTCAAATGAACACGCCACATGTCGTATATGCAAATCAATTTGTATGCTACACCCAGATGTGGAGTCTGAGAGTGAAACTGATAAACAAGGATTAGT
This sequence comes from Chalciporus aff. trinitensis, assembly GCA_038089015.1. Lineage (NCBI taxonomy): Eukaryota > Fungi > Basidiomycota > Agaricomycetes > Boletales > Boletaceae > Chalciporus > Chalciporus aff. trinitensis. Next base: position 4,990 of record JBBPJZ010000717.1, on the reverse strand, counting down.
GCATACAGAACCCTCCCATCACTGTAGGCCCACATTTACTATCCCCATAAGGACAGGAAAGCCTTGGATGCTCTGAAGCAGAGACCTATTTAGGTCAGTGACCAGCCATGAAGAGATCCTGAAGTCATGGGGAAGCAACTATCGTCTCCACTGAAGCTCGCTTCATCTCCCTTGACATAGTCACACCCAATATGGCCAGGCAATGCCTTCAAACTGAGATTGTGATGGTTGACACACTCAGGAGTGATTTCAACTGCGAACACTAAACCCCTTACTCATGTAGGTACCCCACTCAATGGTGATGGCTCCCACAATTTCAACTCCAGAGGGGACCTGGGTACCTTGGCTGGCTGTGTCCACAATGACGGAGAAGATCATTACAGTGAGTCCCTCCCTCCCTTCTCCTTGACTAACAACATCAGCCAGACCCACAACAATTCCAACATAAGGTTCAACAATACCCCTGGGCACACACCCTTACCCACCCTAGGAGTGACTCCCTCTGGAACTTTTCAATATGTTCCTGCTGAGTTGAGTTTGAAGTACTGAGTACTAGTAAGGGGTAAAACAAGTAAGAAATGTGTTGCCAATAAGGTAAGATGCACCAACTCAGGGTAGGCCATGATTTGAGCTATTGGGTGACGAAGGAGTAAGTTTGTATAATCCAGAGATACCATACACGAATGATACAGAATACAAAGCAGTGGGGGCATGATTTCATATAAATTTGTGGTGAAAAGGTGCTCCAATCTCGCTAAGGATCACGAAAAACCTGATCCCATTTCTGACAAAAAGTTCTTATGGAACAGCGACAATTCTTAACCATGTGTTCATTCAGGTACCAGTAATCTTGCACCATGTGTTTCTTGCCATCTTTCTTAGGTACAAAGAATACTGGTGATGTTTGTTTTGATTTGGAAGGTCTAATATATCCCTTTTTCAGTTGATCATCTATGAAAGCTGAAACTTCTTCTTGTTCCTGAACACTTGAGGGAATAATTATTTCTTTCTTGGGTTTGAACATGTCTTTGAGATCTATAGCATGGTCCCAGGATTTTCTTATGGGCATGTGTTTTGACTTATGTTTTGAAAACACTTTTAGAAACTCATGAAACTCTTTTGAGACTAGTTCTTCCAGTTTCTTATCAATTTTAGCCAGAGACATGATTTCTAATGTCTTTCTGATGTAATGTGCTTCATAGGCATCTTCCTTTTCAATTGTTCTAAGAAAAACTAACTTCTCTTGAAGCATGTAGCAGGTGCGTAGGCAGCATGTCATCTTCACTTTACCCAAGATCCAGTTGATTTCAGGGTTGTGGCGTTTAAGCCAAGAGTAACCTAGAATGACTTGGTTCTGTCCTAGATCTGTAACTTCTGCTGTAACACGTTCTCTGTGTCCATCATATTCAATGATGACTTCTGCTCTGTGTGTGATATCTCCTGTGGAGTTCTTTGTTTCGTCAGCATTGATATAAGATTGTGGAATTGTCTCTCACTCTCAAGATCATGCAGGTGAAGTAGACCATATGGTATTCACCATATGATATGCAGAGAGTATATATTGGACGATGACGTCTGTGGGCAGTATGCCCAATACTAAGTAGAAAGAACATATCTGCAATGCATGTGATAATAGTATCACATGCACTGAGAAGTGAAACAGACTAAAACTAATCAAATATCTACAACTTTCATACTATACTAAAAATGGGCCTCATATGTAGAGATAAAGTCTAAAGAGTAGTGAGAGCAACATCTCACATCGTATTGAAGAAGTAGGAGGTGTTAGCCCCCAGAGAATTCAGAATATATGAAAGAAGAAAGAGTTGAATCTCCATAATGATATCACATATTAGTGCTTGAGCCTACATGTGTGAATGTTCTTCACTGTTCTCGTTGAAAGGAGAGATATCCTCCATTAGCTCATCCTCTGGACCAGACGGATGAGGATTGACTGGGAACATGTCATTTACATATGCCAATGTAGCATCCGTAAAGCATTGGAGTAAGTCCAGTTTGTTTTCTTGCTGGTCAAGTTCTATTGGAGGTATATCCTTCACACACACACTGAGTCGTTGTGCATCCTCTGACTACCATTCATGATAATGGCTGCTGATGAGGGTGTTCAGGTTTTCCCTCAATTCAGTACAGATGGGACCATAGACGGTTTGAGTGTGCTCATCTTCTCCACTATCATCAATCTGAATGAGGATCTTGTGAGCCATGCAATGTGCCCAATAGAATAGGTTATCAGCATCACGAGCTGTGATATCATTAGCAGTGAGGTAAGCTGCAATCTCTGCCATCCCAACATCACTGGAGAAAGTGCCTGCCCATGATTGTACTTGACCAGGGCTAGGCTTGATTCCTCCCTATTGCAGACATGCGTTGTACCATCCTGGTACTAGGAATAAGCGCATGAGGCTGCACTGCCACACCATATAGTCAATGTGAGTTCAATCAACAGGTGCAAGATGTTCAAGTACAAGTAATTCCCGAACTTGATGAAGAGTAGGCCATTCAAGTTTTCTGTCATTGTTGTTGTAGTCAATGGGAAGACTGATGACCCCAGAAAAGATTCTCTGGAGCTTTCCTCACTCCTCTCTGGAATTGTTTTGGTATTTGTCGATATAATTGACCCATGTTTTGGCAGACACTTTGATGCTTGGAGCGCCACAAGGGAGAGCATACTTTTTCCTGGCATTGCAGAATGTATTGGCCGCTGCTGGGTCAGTGTTTGGTCTGCAAGTGGCAGAGAATGATGCAACAGCAGCCATTGCAGATGGATGATTTGTGTAAGAGGAGCCAGGTCCAGTGACTGATGAGAATTGGATGTGGTATGTCCCTGAAGTGTCATATTAGCAATAGGATGGGGAGCTAATGGTATGCCCATATCATGGGCTGCTCGTGCTTCCTTCCTTTTGGCTTCCTTCCTTTTCTTCGACTTCTCAGAAGCCCACACGAGAGATCTCCATGCCTTCATCACCACTTTTATGAGACTACTTGTCTTCAAGTTTTGGAACTGCTTCCAGTGGTTCAGGTAGGTTATCAGGTCCTGAACCTGTCTGGTTGCGGGCACATTGCCCCCTGGCTCTTGCTGTGCTGCCGCATACAAGTTGCAGATTTCCTTCACCATGTTATAGATCCTGATGGGGCCATGGTACCACCATCAAAACAAATTGCATGGGCGAGGAACCACTGGGAGTTTGTTTGAGAAGGTATCCCCTGCTCAATGCGGCACATGGCACCATTAGTGATTTCGCCTTGGTGCACATACAAACTGTCCAATATGCAGACAAACAAATTTCAGACCCCAGCCTGGTCCATAGAGTCCTCCAGGACACAAACATGGTATGGGTACTTATCTCCTGTGAACTCAGGGAATAGAGTCCCTTGAACTGTTTCAAGTGTGGGATGCTCAGTAAGAGCAAACAGAGGTGCAACGATTGGAGTATCATCGTATGGAAGAGACAAAATGCAATCTTCAAGGGTTGCAGCATCTGGGTGGTATTACTGCTCCTTGCCCTTGTTAGAAGTAGCAGGCTTTGCCTGTGAAGTGGTGTGCAAAGCAGGATGAACCTGTGGAATAGAGGGTGAAGCAGGATGAACCTGTGAAATAGAGTGTGAAGCAGACTTAGCCTGTGATGTCATAGTAGTGATAGAGAAAGCATGTACGACTGCCTGCTCCCTTTCCTGCAAAGAAGAGGATGCGGTGAGAGGCCAGAAAGTGGTCTATGAGACCTTCAGTAGCTTGTCTCAGTGCTTTGAGTACATTACTCAACACAGTGGATTTCCTGCTTCCATGCGTCATTTACATGCCTGCTCCAAGTCATGGAAACGTACTGTGATCATCTCATGAGAACTTATGATGCTTTGGTAGCTATCAGCCATCATACGCAATGCATGCTTGATTTTGTCTGGATTCGGACCGAATTTCGCCATATGAGCATCAGTACAGGCTTCTCAACCCATATCATATTGCCAACGGGCAGCTCACTCCAGGGTTTGAATCACATTCAACAAGCAGGTATCACCTGCATTCAGACCTTCCATTATGTGTGCAACATGATTGTCACATTTTTGGCAGTCTCCAATGTAAACTGCTCCATATTGGCATAACCACTCCCAACGTTGTTCTCCATTAGGACCCCTGCTAATTGGGTACTGTGGTCGAGCTTCTGGCTCTATTGATTCCTTCTTGGAATCCATTTCTTCTGCAGATGAAGGTCCTTCCGCATGCATCATTGAGCAACTGACATATTCGTCATCTTCTGAGGATTTTTCCTCAGTATCATACATTGAAGTTAGATAGGTGACTGCTTCATCACCCTCCTCAACATCTGATAACTCATTACAATATGCGAATTGTTCATTGTCCATATCCTCAATGTCTGGAATGATCTCTTCATCAGTTTGAGGTTCTGCCTCATTATTCACAGTGTTGTCAGCCTTGTTGGCTGTTTGTTCATTCTCATCAGGTACTTCCTGAGTCTTGTCATCTTGAACATTGGCACTAAACAGACAAGTCTTCGCCTTGTCATCTTTCTTGCCAGGCAAATCTGGTTCTAAGCACTGGGGTGCAAAATGCCTTTCCTTGGTGCATTTATAGCAGAATATGCCTGGATAGAATTTGGCATAACATCAAGATGGAGTTTTCTCTTTCTCTCAAGACATAGATTGAGCCTCTTGACCCTTTGAGACCTCTTTGTCTTGGTGAAAACTTCCACTCTTTTTCTTGTTTCCAATATTCTTCAGTGAGAACCTCACTCTCTGGCAATGGATCATGTTGCCTTTCTTGTAGAATTTGTGGTCCTTATTGTTACGATCGCCTATTTCCCCTATTCGGACTTAACAACTTTTTCGCTCATCATCTTATCTTATCGCATCACGTGACCACTATCTTATCTATATCACGTGATCTATGACGTCACATTCCAGACCGCTCTCGACTCCTACACGTGTTGAACACGTGTGCACAGCCTATGACATC
>JBBPJZ010000716.1:0-14487 GCA_038089015.1 Chalciporus aff. trinitensis | reverse complement strand
CCACGAGCGAGCCGGCCCCCTGGGTCTCTTTCGAGACACCGGTTGGACTTGATCGTTCCCATGCAGATCCATGCGGGGAGCGGGGCCCGCATGGTCCCTCTCCTCACCGAGTGACTCGGCCGAAGTACGCTGAGTGCTGAACAAGGTCACTCTCACGTACATTCGTCTAACTTCTGTGCTTGTGCTAGCAAGAATACATTGCCTCAATACTATACGACCGAATTCCTAGTGGGAACCAAGTTCTTTGCGTCCATACTATACACAGACTAGTCCAGTGAACCTGAGAATTTCATGCAACCGTACAATGTCAAAGATAGCCGAGGTGGGACCCTCACTGTCAATCCGTGCCTTGTCGGGGGTATTGAAGCTAAAGAGAGCCATGCATGTTGCCCACGCGAGGCATGAGAGGAACCCGGTAGTCTTGTTATTGTGGAAGGTATAATGACGACCTGCGCCACCACAATATCCAAGTCCATGAACAACATCACTTGTAAAACGCGCGTATCTGAGCCTCCACCTCTTCCACCGAAAGCTTGATATCTGAAAACCAGAAAAACATTAGCAATCGCGCCGAGGTATCCTAACCATCCCTACTCACACTTTTGCGGATCTGTCATGGACCAAGAACAACACAAGTATCAAGCCATCAGCACAAACACACACCAATCCCAAAATGAAAACAAAGAAGAAATCCTTACTCTTACTAAACTCCTTATCCCTCTGCTTCTGCGTAAACCGCTGCAAACTCGGAACAACCAACTTGACCGCCTCCTCTGCAACCGCCTTCCTGCCCTCTTCATCCTCTTCCAGCACCTTCGCCATCCGATGTCTTTCCCCAACCTCCTCCAGTAAATCATAAAACCGCGTAAACTTCTCTTTCGTCGCGGCTTTCCAAGCGCTACTGCCGACTTTTTCTTTCTCTCGATCTTCGCTTAGGGATTGCATTAGAGGTGAGAAGTTGGCGTCAAAGTAGCCTGCTTTGGCTGTTCGGAAGGCGGAGGCAATGGCGTCAGCTGTGGGCTTAGTGATGAGTTGGACGAGTCCAGGGTGCGTTGGTTTGAGAACAAGTCGGGAATAGAAATATGAGACATTATTGAGAAGGAAGACCGAGCCGAAAGCACCCCGACGCTGTGTTTGGGACACCGTACTTAGACTGCTCACAGTCGTGTTCACGATGTCGACTGCATAAAGGTAGGCGAGATGAGAGAAAGAATGAGGACGAGATGGGAATGGAGATGACACGTACAGACGTAATGCTGGATAACGACTCTCTCGTTCAGATCAACCGTCGACGCTCGGTTAGTTTTCCCAACTTGCTTTCCTTCACCCATCCTCCAGTTCCCATCTCCAAGCGCCAGAAGGGCTGCTCCAACTGCTTCTTGCACCTCTGGAATTCTATCCAAATACTGCACCGTCTGTGATGCATTCACGTCACGAGGATGATCACAAACAAAGGCAGAGATGCACTCACAGAGACTGTGAAATCAGCCAGACTCACACCCAACTCGCCCCCCTTTCCAGCGCCCGTCCCCGCCAACTTCAAGTCGGCCAAAAACTCTGGGAAAGTTCTGAGACTGACACTCCTAACGGCATTCAGTCCATCCCGCAACTCATTCGCTTCTCGCCGGCCCTCCCCTCTCCGAGACATGAGGGTTTCCCACCGACTCTGCGAGGACGAGAGAGCTGAATATGTGGCAAGTGCATGAAATGTGTATTTATGCAGTGACCGCTTAATAATCGCCGTCAACGAAGTGAGGGTATCTGTGAAAAGTGTAAGGAGAGGGTTCAAAAGGGTATCATAAGTGGTTGCTAAGAGCGATGGTAACGTCAGAGGCGCAAGGTCTGTCAGCAGGTTATACTCGGTCTATATAAACGTCACCACCAAGAACCAATCCGAGACTTTTGGAAGGGAATACTTACCTCTGCGATGCGAAGGAGATTATCGACCCAGGTTCCGAATTCTTTTCCGGCGATGACACCATCTAGTGTTTCAGCGCGGTCGACTACGCGCTTAGCAGGTGTTTCCAGAGACTTTCGGTTCCATGTCCCACGCATATCCGCATAGCCACGTTGCGCCTCTCTCAACGTTGCCAAGATAATCTGACCAGCCGGGTGTGATGGATGTGTCGAAGGTAGCGGAAGACTGCGTAAGAACGCAACAAGGGGTTTGAGCTGGTTCAGAAGCGCGGGTGGGAATGTCGTGAGCGTGAAGTCAAGCCCAGCAATCTGGGGTGCGCCAGACGACCCTTCGGCAACGAGCTTGGTGTAGAGCTGCGTGAGCTTCTTCGCGCCCGTCTCAATGAGGCGTGCCTTTTCGCGAGAGTCGTCATCGGATGCTTTGAATGCGATGGCAGCGTTCAGGCGTCCGAGCGTGTCGATGTATACATCCAGTTGACCAGGTTGAGGGCTGTAGAGGTTTAACATGTCAAAAATTAAGGTAAAGGACACTGGAGGGCTGACACGCACCCTCGCAAAATAAGGCCCTCTTCCTCTGCAATCCCCTCATGGCTACTTGCCACCTCATCGATCTTCAACAATGCGCGGTCGATGTCTATCAACGTACAGTGAATCAACTTTCCCCTTTCACTTTTTTGAAGACACGAACGAGGGTCGTGATGGTCGAGAGGATGACATACTGTACGATCGATGGTTGAGTTTCTCTGTGGCCGTGTAAAGCGGAAGGATGGATTTTTCAAGCTTGACGAGTCGCGAATCAAAATTGGACAGGATAGCTTGAGTTGGATCAGCATTTAGTTGATCCCAGATAAGCACAAAGTGATAGTGAGCACGTACATATCATCCGTTGCGACATCTGGTGGGTCTTGTTCAAGTTCTGCTCGAGCTGAACTCGCCATATGTGAGTTTGAACAACAACAAGTGTAACTTCCGGTTCATCGTCTTACCAGCTCTATTTCTGCGCTGTCGTCATCCATAGTGGAACCAAGTCGTGATGGGTATGAGTTGAGCCTTGATGGAGCTCGGGGAAAGCACAAGTAGAACCTAGCCCGAGCAAAAATGGACACTTAAATTAGGGTTAGGTTTTTGCCCCTTCCTCGATCGTACAAGCTCCTAATCACGAGCTATCTATCCGCCGATGGACCATCATAAGAGGGGCCTTTGGGCCCTTTCGCCCTCATTCCAACAATCCTCTCACACCATACATGGGTTTCATGTTCAGTGACGTCTTTATTTCGGCAGTAAAGACAATCGTCTTTCGAACCCCTGCGAAAAAAGGTTTGCTTCCTCAATTACTCTACTCAAAGTGTGTTGTATGTTTTTAATAACTCACATATACATGATGTTTCCACAGACCGTACCATCGAGTTCTTCGACCAACTCGCTCTCCTGGATTCAGGATCACGCGATGACTACGAATTTGCCTGCGCACTCCAGCGAGGAGGTACCATCCCCCCACAGACGCGCGCTCAAGTAGAGATGGGCAAGGTCAGTTTCCCAGAACTTCTGTAAGTACCCCCACCTTATCATTCTTATGCTCCACGCAAAAAAGCTGACACTTTGAGCGAACCGCGTTCTATAGCGAAAAATTCCTCGTCGCAGACCAGAGAAGAACCGAACTTATATTGGAAGATCCAGGACCATCAAGCGGAATCCGTCAAGCACCTATGTTTTGGAAGAATCCTAGAGATCTCATCAGGTGATACTTTTTCACCCCTCCTCTAACCTTGTTTCCTGCTTACCTTGACTCGCAGCGTCGAATGTATCATCTGCACTGACTCCTCGGAGAAAATGGCCTGTCTCCATGTACCCTGTGGACACTTCATTTGTACTCCCTGCGTTCACTCTATGGCCGAAGTTGCCAGCCGAGACGAAAGTCTGCTCCCCCTCCGATGCTGCCAAGCGTACCTTCCTTTCCAAACCTTCCTCGGCTTCCTCCCTGAGCCTCTTCGTTCATCCTTTGCCACCAAGTGCGCGGAAGCAGCGACACCACCCAGGCTACGGCTCTACTGCCCCAACAAACGATGCTCCACCTTTATCAGACGGTCCCCAGGATCGATAGCAACTGTTATATCGTGCCACGCATGCCACACCAACGTCTGTTCCGGTTGTAAAGCCCGAGTGCATCCAGGGACAGACTGCGAGGAAAACGAGAATCGAGAGGTACAAAACCTAGCACAGACAAAAGGATGGAAGAGATGCCCCAGCTGCAGGGCCATCGTGGAGCGCGAATGGGGTTGTAATCACATGATCTGCAGGTGTACGCAAGAGTTCTGCTATGGATGCGGAAAGAACTGGGGGGTCTCGCACAACTGTAGGTACTGAGAATGGAGTTGGGCGTGATCGATGGTTCTTCACGCAGGGACGTTGTCATGGAGATGGATTCTTTTCATTCTTATCCCTGTTCTCTAGCACGGGTACATAAGGTTGGGTGGATCGTAAGACGCTTCGTCGTTTGGGACTTTGTCTATTTGGTGTTTCCGGATCAGCAATGGTATGGACTGCTGGTATGATTGAGACTAGTCCTTCACGTATGAATGAGATCATCTCTGACTAACATCAGAGCACTGAGTGCAGCCAAAACAGGGGTCCCTGAGGGAAATATTGGTCGCATTCAACTCCGTATAATACAGAGAGCATACATATCATCAATAGGGTTTAAACCTTCGAGATTGTTTCAGCTTCTCTATCCGTGCCTTGTCCTCTTCGAAGGCCTTCCTGAGATCCAATAATGCTATACGAGACATCGCTCAGTCGCAGAGCTGAAAACGATTCAACGACCACTCACCTTTCCGCTGTTTCTCCGCCTTTTGGAACGCATAGAATGCATCCTTCTCCTTTGCCTCCTTTTTCTTTTTGCTCCCTGTCTTCCCCGTCTTTTGGAACGTTTTGCTCGCAACACCAACACCCCCACCGAGCGTCTGCCCATACGCTCCACCCCTCGTCACCAACGTGAATCCATCCTCATCCACAATCGCTTCTCCCTTTCGATACGCCGACTTTTGCTTTTTCTTCTCTTGCTCGAAATCGAACCTCATCACCGCGCTATCCGCGTGTGCCTTGACAGCATCAAGAGGCGGTCGTTGAGCGTCGAACAACGCCGCATAGTGTGCAAGTCCACGAGGTTCTTCGGATGAAGGCCACGGACGTGGTTTCGAAGGTGGGACGAGTGCTTTGTCGAGAGAGGAAGCGTCGAGGAAGATCACGTGGGCGGTGCTGCCTGTTTTATGGAGCATGCGAAGAGGTGCAATGGGGAGAGGAATCACTCTTGGTGCAGATTTGTCTGTTTCTGAGTCTTCCTCTGAGTCTTCCATATCTGTGGGGTCTTCTGATTCAGGGTCATCACCTGCAAAGGATGATTGCCGGGCATATACCACCCTCTCTATCGTTCCACAAGATTTGAAGAAGAGAGCGAGTTCGCGGTCTGTTGCGTCGACGGGCACGTTGACTATGAATAAAGTCCGACCCTCGGGGAATGTGGTCTCGGAGGGTTTAGAGGCATGTGCGCGGGCGTACAGGATATGGGTCGAGTGAGGATATGTGACTGGGATGACCGTGAACCCGGAAACGAGCTTTGGGAATTCTGTCATGGTTGCGAGTATGAGTATGCTGGATCTGAGTAAAAACGTCTGTCGTAGCGTCGATTAAAGGACTCGATAGTCCTGAAGGTGGTTTACTATCGTAATTTTGAGTTTGTGTTACAGTTATGAGAGTTGCTGACTCAGCAATTGACGCTGAGCGGTTGTTTGGATCAGAGGCCGTAGCCAAACAATAAAATACTTACAGTATTTGAGCCGAACGCTGCCAGTTAGGGTAGCGATAATAATTTCATCGATTGGGCGACCTCGAGACCTTCTTTGCCTCATGTAAGTGCTGTGAATTCGTTGAGTTCGGGAATCAAACAACGTGAGTAAATACTGCTCATTGCTATCGGCTGAGAACTACATGATGTCCAAACCGCCATAGGAGTTACCGACAAGGGCGAATGAACATCTCACGTTTGTCATTTTTCCTGTCACACCGATGCTCGAATAACATCGTGCATCATTCCCGGGATCTTTCAAGCTGCTTCTTTTATGCTTCTTACCAATTTTATCCCCTGGTAGCACAGCACTAGCATCTTGCCTCTCGCCGGAATTCTATTTCCAGTAGCTAGTAAGTGGTGTGATCTTACTCCAACACCTCTTTTCTGGTCTTTGACCCATCCACTGACGAAGCAGCTCTGAAATTTCGTTCTCTGATCACAGCCATCGATGCAGTCCTGGCGAATCTAACCATATAATCCTATTGACTGAAAACCGGGAATTGCTGCTTGAACTCACATCCGAACCATCCGATGCCCACGGAACTGCAGTCCCGTTATAGTTCGGCTTCATTCCAGCTGTATGATGTAGTTACTTGGCGCCCTGGGCCTGTTTCAGGATACTTAAATGCGCATGTGTATGTCCCATGGATCCACAGCTCACCACTACTACACGACATCTTGCACGCTTGCCCATCATGGTGCACTTTAAATCAACCCTTTCTCTCGTCGCGCTCGCCCTCTGCAGCGCCATTGTGACCGAAGCCAAACCTAAGCCCGTACGCATGTCAATTCCCTTCTACGAACAACTGTTGATGTACTCTCGCTGCAGAGTTATGACTGTAGCAGTGCCACCCAGGGCACAGTCACCGTCGATGCGGTTACAAAATCCTATAACTCCGCCCCCTTGGTGTCCCAGCAGGGGGCCAGCACATACCCCCACGAGTACAACAACGACGAACGCTTTACTTTTCCACTGGCGGCGTGCAACAACCCTGGCAAAGATATGTTACGTCTGGAGCTCCCCGCCAACGCGGATGGGACACCATTCCCATGGAACCAACCACGCGATAAAACTAAAGATCTGACACCATTCCGAATTGTGTACTTAGTCAGCAAGAGCACTGGAACGCAGAAATTGGGCTTTTGCGGTCTCATGGCGCATCCCAGCACAGGCACCGACGAAGAGAAAAAGAAATTCAAACTCTGCAGGCCTCCTGCTGCCTTCCAGTCCGATGTTGAATCCTGTCAAGAAGCCGGACAGGTAAGATTGAATTTTGAGATGGCTACCTGCATCATCTGATCTCCATTTCAAAGTGCCCCCTAGTCGAACCAAACTTTTTCTTGGGAGAAGAGGAAGAAGAGGAAGAGTTGTAAGACGTGTAGCGCACCCAGGTTGAATGTGAAGTGCACGCCGTGATTCTGTAGCCAATCTTTTGTTTGTAAAGTCCTCTAACCTCGCCATCGACTCTGTAATTTAAACATGCCCACTCAGTCGATTTATCTACAAGGTCTGCTAGTCAACGAATCTACCCCCGCCAAAGTTCCATAAGTCTAATTTGGAACCATTATACAGTTTGAGTCCTAGGTTTCCCTTTTCGAATGATGGTCAGAGAACCGCCATTGTATTATCGCCTCGGCCCCCCTCTTATCAGAAGCAGTGCTCTATGCATTGCGCGTTCAAGCATGAGGCCTTCTGATTATTGCCCACGTCCTCCCCGTCCCAGTGGACAATTGCTGCCCTCAGCTTGAACGCATTCTCTTCAAAGACACAGCATATCAAATGCACAATGAACGTGGTGTCAACTTTCCCCCACCGAGACAGAATCGGACCAAGTACTGTGAGTCACCCTCCTCGAATCGTGATAAGGATCGTGGAGATTGATGACTTCCGACCGGGACGGAAATCACGTTGGCATAGCGGTAAAGGACGCCGGCTAGTCTCGTGTTCCATGGGTTTGGTCCACTGTGGCTCCGTGAGCACGATCTAGTGCTGATACAGAGGAAGTTGATTAGAAGTGCTGGGAGTCTATCCGAGTCCACTCTCGAAGTTGGAACCAAAGTGCCAGCATGGGATAGAGCCCGAAGCGGTTGTTTGCGTTAGCAAAACAAAAGCACTGTTTCCACCTTGTCCCTAAAGGCTTAGCAAGCAACTTTCTGCATAGGAAGGCAGCTCTTCTAAGTGGTATATCGATACATTATGCCCACCTTGATCCTCGAATTGACGACACCCGGACCTTTCTTCGTCCCGAGTCATGCATGCGCCTGACTGCTTACTTCAAATTATCGCTATTCGAACGCTTACTCCCCTACTTCGTGTTCATGGTATTGGAGGACGGAGTACCGTGTCTACGCTCGTGATAGGTGGATAAGTGAGCCATTCTGTCCCCTTGCTTATTGAATGTGGATTGATACAGCGGATGGATATCGGACGAGCATCACTTCAGATGAGTATGTACATATACGTCTAAATCACCTCGGGGATCATTCATAAGGATGAACACATACTTCTGCCAGCTCACAATCGCCATCCGCATGGCTGGATAATATCATCCATGATGTCCGGGTCTTTCCAGCTGTTCGCCGGCGAGCATTCTGGTGCCTGCTTCTTGCCAATTTTATCCATGGGTAACGGCCTTGTCCTTCTATAAGCCCTTTTTTTCTGGTATGTGGCCCATTGATGAATGACTCGAGAACAGACTCCGAATTCCTCTCTCTGAGCAGAGTCATCAAGGCTTGCCCTGGGTGGGGTTTATCCTTCCACACTATATCGGATTCAAAAACGGTGAGCGCTTGAGCGCCTGAGCTATCCCACGATCAGGAAGCATCAGTACTAGCCCCATTATGGGTTTGGTTCGTTTCAGCTTCAACTGTTGCAGCGTGTTGGTATTTCGAACCCCTTCTCAAGCATTTCGGGATTATGGTGGAACTCGGGTCCCGGTATGGTTTAGTCTCGTTCCAGCTTTAGTTCCCGTACGTCAGGCACTCAGGATACTTAAAGCCACATCCCAATGGATCCCCGCGTCACGCCACTTCTAAACGACGTCCTTCACCCGCGCCCTTCATGGTCCACTTCAGATCAATCCTTTCTCTCGTCGCACTCCTTCTTTGTAGCGCCATGATGGCTGAAGCCAAGCCTAAGCCCCCGGTAGGCGTGTCAATGCCTTTCTACGGACAAGTGTTGATGTACTCTCGCTGCAGACTTACGACTGTAACGCTGCCAGACAGGGCACAGTCACCGCCGACGCGGTTACAAAAGCCTACAAAGCCGCCCCATTGGTGTCCCAGCCGGGGGCCAGTACATACCCTCATGAGTACATAAATGAGGAAGGCTTTGTTTTTCCACTGGCAGCGTGCAACAAGCCTACTAAAAATGTGTTACGTGTGGAGCTCCCCGCCAACGCGGATGGGACACCATTCCCATGGAACCTACCACGCGATAAAACCAAAGAACTAACACCATTCCGACTTGTGTACTTAGTCAGCAAGAGCACTGGAACGCAGAAAGTGGCCTTCTGCGGTCTCCTAGCGCATCCCAGCACAGGCACCGAGAAAGAGAAAAGGATATTCAGGCTCTGCAGGCCTCCTGCTGCCTTACAGTTCGATGTTGGATCTTGTCAAGATGGTGGACAGGTAAGAATGAACTTTGAAATGGTCGTCCGGCTTGTCTGATCTCCATCTCAAAGTGCCCCCTCGTCGAACCAAACTTTTTCTTGGGAGACGAGGAAGAAGAGCAAGAGTTGTAAGAAATGTACCGGACCCGGGTTGAATGCGAAGTGCACACCGTGATTCTGTAGCCAATTTTTTGCTTGTAAAGTCCTCTGATTTCGCCATCGACTCCAATCGATTTATCTACAGGATCTCCTAGTCACCGATCTACCCTCGCCAAAGCTCCACGAGTCTGACTTGAAACCATTATACTCTGTCGAGTTTTCCTGGGTTTCCCTTCATTTGACGGGGTTTAAGTTGAACGCAACTTCAACTTCCGCATTCCCTCGAGGCGGCTGGATGGACAAGAGAGTATCGAACTAACAGCTTCATTTGGCGAAGAATCGAGAGCATGCCGATCCGGGCTCAGATTGACGAGCAAGAAATATATCTAGGTAAGAGCGAGGCATAAAAAATTAAGGGGACAGCTGTAGCAGCACAGCAGTGAATCTAACCATACAAACCGCATCTCGTGATACCCTAATCGTCCCAGAGTCCTAAAAACTAGTAAGCAATACTAACCCGTTTCCCCTCCCACTCATCCCACTGCCTCATCACCTTCTCGACCACGAAATGTGCCACGTCCCTCCTTGAAATTGTCCAGATACCTTCAATATCCCCCTCCCCCGCTCGGTACTTCTCCTTACAGGGCCCATCCGTGAGCAATGCAGGCCTAATGGTCACAGCCTTCAAGTCTCCCGGGACTGGCAAGCCGCGCCAAAATTCGCTACCCAATATCTTCTCCCCAGGACTATCAACCTTCTCCCATGACCAACCCGCACTGTAGGCGAGGACCTTTTCTGCACCACGCTTGTCTGCATGCGCAGCCGGGAGGAGGAACGAATACAATGGCTTAACCGGCAGCGGGAGCTTCTTGTGTCCCTCGTGGGTCAGACCGGCGGAGGAGATGGTGATTACCTTCGGACGAGATAAGGGTAAGGTTGACAGAGCATTATGAAGTGATTGGGTGACGAGGTTGGGTGGTGAGACGAAAAACCCTTTGGTCAGGCTGAAGTGAGGTACCCCGCCTTTTCGGTGGATGATGAATCAAGAGCAAAAATATTAAGGCTTGACATAGGAGGGAGTGATCGTGACTTACCGACTGTGAACAAGAGGAAGTCGACTTCAAGATAGTCAACTCCGATGATGGTTGCAACCCTCCAGGCACGTTCGATATCCTCTTTAACGAGGGCGTCTCCCTGAACAAGCTTTGCTTTGCTTTCCCGAACATATTTCTGTATCGTTTCGTCGTTATCGAATACTTCAGGTTTCCGGAGGAGGAATGTCACGGTGGCCCCTAGTTCTGTGTGGGAGGCTGGAGCATGAACCCGACGTATCAGGATCACAGAGGCAATAGACATACCGAGGAGTCTTATCGATGAAAAGTAGCCAATGTTCCTAGAGGCCCCAATCGCGACTACGTTGAGATGATTCATGGCTGGTGAGTGTTCTTGAATTAATGTTGGTGTCGTCCAACCACGACTCCAGAATGCCTTTATACACGCCCAAGTTGCCGTATGTCTGTCGTCTGCGGACACCGGCCGCAGCGTATATTGTGGACAGCGAGCGTACGCGCGTTCACAAGCCGCTCGTTTGCGGCACGGAGGGAGTAGGGACCAGGGATTGATGCCAGTGATCGTACTAGGTACCCGATACTGTACAGATAGGGATTCCTGCAGACACGTCGCTCGGGAGTAATCAACTAGGATCAAAGTGTTGCCGATTACCGCATCCAGTTGGAATGGCACTGCAGATGAAAACAACGTCATCGCACAGGACCAAAAGACTTACGCAACGGTAACGGCTCTGAAAAATTGATGCCGCCGCCACCGCGAGGACACGAAGCAAGTCAGTGGGACCCGCGCGCAGTTGCACTGGGGTTGGCTTGCGTCAGAATCGATGGACGAGTCACCGCGTGATTCAGCTGAGCTCACTGGGCAGTTGTCAATTGTCCTTTTGCGCAACTTTTGGGACGTGTTGGAGGACTTGCCCGCAGATTATGAGACCAGTGCAAGAAAACAAGCAACCCTGTTCACCTTCTGTAAAGCTCAGCGAGCTGGAAGCGAGAGAGTGAAGCTTCGCAACAATGGTACCACGCCATGTTTACCAGAATGATTTATTCTCACGACAGGTAAGAAGTTTATCCTCAACTCGAACAAGATTCTTGGAGGGCATTTACTATACGACTTACAACGAGGCATTCATCATCATCTGCCTCAGCCGGCTTTCCCCTACCCGAGGTATAAAATCAACTTCGAAAGGAGCTGCATGTGCAACGACGCTATCCGTGTAAGCATTGACATCAATCGGCGCATCCGGACGTTCTGCGATACGGAAGGACCAGAGAAGGAGCGCGAGGTTGATATACATTGACCGATTAGCGACGTATTGCCCTGGACATACCCTTTGGGAAATCATTAGTGACCGTGGAAATGACGTTCTCCAGAAGGGTTAACATACCTTCGGCCAAAGCCAAACGTGTAGAGGTGCATGTCTTTGCAGACCCGGCCATTTGCATCGATCCATCTCTGGGGGTTGAATTTTTCAGGGTCAGGGAACGCTGCGGGATCCCGAGAAATTGCCCTAAACGGGTCATGATGTCATGATATTAGCAGGGGCACAAATGCAGAGCAAAGCACAGGTACCAATGACATCCAAAGACCGTTGCACCAGCTGGAATGCATTGGTCCCTCTATTGCACACGGATGTCAATAACAATCTTCTATCGAACTGAGCATCGACGGCTTACCCATAGGATATCTTGCGTGGCACGATGAGCAAAGCCTGCGTGCCCACTAGCTCAGTTTTGCGGCTATAATCCCAAAAATGGCTTACCGAGAGGCGACACTGGTCTCCAACGGAGCGCTTCTAGCAAGAATGCATGAAGCTGAGGGAGCTCGTCATAATCCTTCCAATTTGGCACTATTGGAATGAGTTCAGCATGTTTCGTGCCATTACCAAATGCGAGACTTGCTTCTATCCATCCCAACGACAAGGTCGAGCTCGTCTTGAACATGTTTCTGTGCTTCTGGATGGCACGCGGCAGCAAGAATCACGTTCGTGATGGCGACCGCGGTCTGTTCAAAGTATAGAGTGAGTTCACCTGGCAGATCAACCAGCTAGAGTGCTCACCGTATCTGACCCGGCGCCAAACAGAGCCCCGGCAAGATAAGCCATCTCATCCTTCGAAAGTCCATGTTGGCTAACATTTTTCAGTAGTGTTCGACCGAAGGAATCCTCGCCTCCGTTCTTTTGCTAGGACAACCATATTCTTAGCAATCATTTCGTTCGATCAGGGAACTTGCCCACCATTTCATTTTCCACGCGGCCCAACTGTTCTCTGAAGAGATCAAGTTCAAACTCGTGGTATTGCTTGAGCTGGCTTCCAACTCCAGGGGTATATTTCAACAAAGGGATACGATCGACAAGATGGGCTCCAGGGCGCACAGCATACTGGAAATGCTCGACAGCTTGATGTATCCGAACGACTTCGGGGTCATCGTTCTTGGTCGGAGAGGACTTTCCGTACGTCAAACGAAGAATCACGGAGGAGGCGTACCTGCACGTTTTTCGTCGGCCTTTCCCCTTTTTAAAGATAGCGCAAAATAGTGCTCACTGCTGCACATGTGCTTGATGATTCTTCGGATCGTTCAGGATATCAATTATCACATCCTTGGCATGTTCGAGTTGTATGCCTTGGTAAGATTCCGCCTCTTTGGGCTGAAGGTGAGTGTGTACGGCTTTTCTGAGACGACGGAATCGTTCGCCAGAACCCTCCAGTAGGATTCGCATTCCATTGGATAGAATTTCTCCCGCAGCTACCGAGCGTGGACGATCTACGAGTGCGGCACCCTCTTTCTCCATTATCTCTGTTGCTGCCTAGATGGGAAAATAGTTACGTCCGCATGAGCCCCTGATGGGTGAATCATCGAGGTGGTGATCCTTACATCCATTCGTCCAATGACAATTATAACTTGGTTACCTTGATGCAAGCTAATTACTGGGCCGTACTTCCCTACCCACTCGGTAAGCGTATGGGCTATGCTGTAGAGTGTCCCATCAATGGTATTGAAAAAAAAGTTGCAGAAATAGCCTGAGAGTTCTTGTACTTACTTCGTTTCAGGCATAGCGTTTTCCCAGAACCAGCGCGCAGGGGGTCCAGGCGGAAGTGGGAGATCATTCTTCGATCCGAGTGCATCTCGGCGTGTCGTGGACAAAATCACGGCTGTAGCAAGGAATGCTACAAGTCCGACCAGGCCGTTGACTATGTTGACAGAGAAGAAGCCTTCGGATGCTTGCAAGGACATCGTAAAGGGGATGTGATATCTGCAAGCGGTGTTCCAGTTGCTTTAGAATCAGGTAATGTTAGATGCTCGATGAGTGCGTTTGTGTGGAATCAACGAGCGCGCCCCTTGCTATATAACCCCTTCATCCTGGTGGTCCGTCCACCATCGGAAGTTGACGTTGAGCGTCGGACAACGTGAAGCCGATTACTGGTCGCGACCAAATGTGATACAGATGGCTCCGTGATGGCTCGGATGTAGATCACTCCTCCGATGTGAGTCAGTGGGAGAGATTCGTAAGCCCTCCATCCCAATTCCTCTGTTGGTGGCAGATAATCTGCAAATTAGTGACCCAGTGTTTCATACTCACATCCACTTCATGCTTCATAAGCACCACCGTGTTGCTAGAGTCGTAATGGGAGCTATAAGGGTAGTGATGGAGAATGACTCAGGTGCTTACTGAAGCAAACGCTTAGTGCCAGTGCAAGAAGGACTGAATGCGATCATCGGACTCAGCAACGAGATTCGTTGGTGAGCGAGTCATGCTCTGAGTAGGTTATCAAGTTCACAGACAGAAAGCAACTCGGAGACTCGTAACATAGAGTTACTACTTGTTGAGTATCGACTAGGGATAAACAATAACAAACTACCTTCGGCCTAGTCCTACTTGGTAAATGGAATTTCACCAGATTATTCAGACGTAGGCACAGTATATAAACTGAGAATAAAGTTGAGACA